>JAHQIV010000517.1:0-19797 GCA_030463285.1 Phytophthora europaea
CTGTTAAAAAAACACTGACGTTGGGAAATCTTCCATGGGGTCTGGCGAATAGAATACTGACCAAAATGCTCCAGCTCGTACTGCAAAACATTGAAAATGAAGACAAAAAGAAGCGCTTGAACTGCATAAAACTCCGTTTCGAGCACAAACGCTAGCTGATACAACGGAGAGAATCCAAATTTGTGCCGCAGAGTTATGTTGAATGATCGTAATAGCGCAACTTCCATCACAGCAAACAGCGAAACACTTGCTACCGACTCCATATCCCAGTTGCCAGCACCACCAGGGTAGTACACAACGTTAGGCAGTAGCTCCACTACTGACTTGTAGGTGAAGAAAACAATTGGAGTTATAGCCTCAACGTACTGGACTAGAGCCACATATTCAGAGTGAAACAGAAGCTGCACACCTTGAATCACAATTTTCTTTGCTTAAGTTATAGCCTCAACGTACTGGACTAGAGCCACATATTCAGAGTGAAACAGAAGCTGCACACCTTGAATCACAATTTTCTTTGCTTTTCAGTGCTTGCATCTGGTTGCAAATCTGTTGTTTTAGTTCCGTTCGAGTATCGAAAGGAGGGGGTAATTGATGCACTTCGAATGCGTTGGTATTCGTGTCTTAGTTGTTGATGCTCATGATCCATTATTCTGCTAGTTGCGTCGCCGTTCCTGCTAAAGACACCCAAAGCATCAAGAGCACGAAGTAGCTCCAGTTTATCTGTCGAGAGTGGATGCGGCAGGCAGGCCCACAATCGAACGCTTTCTAGCGATTTTTGTGAAAACGAAGCGGAGTTTTGCGTAGCGTCAAGAATGATCAGCAGCAGGTTGGTAGAATCGGACGAGTACAATTTCTTGCGAATAAGTGTTTGAGAGTTTCTCCGCTCCTCCAGTAGCTTGAGGAGCGCTTTCCCGTTGGCACTCATGGCTCGGAATTCCAGTAATGATAGTCCAGTATTCACTGCGATGAAAAACAGCGTTAAGGAAAGCTTCAGAATGTTTTGTAAGTTGTTGTGAGAAAGTAGCCGACTGCAGGGGATTGAAGAAGATAAATGTTTGTAAACAAAAAGTAGTTGGTACGAAGCATCCCGTAAAAGGTTGGAAGCAACACGGTTGCTGAAAGAATCTAAGAGGTTATTATTATTAGAGAAATTTGGGTGTAGGCCTTCATAGTGCGGCTATAATTTTGACCCGACTCAAAACATGGTTTTTTGTGATTGTCTGTGACCAGCGCTAGTTTTCTCGTTTCTGCTAGCTGTATGCGTTTTCTATTGCTTTACGACAATTTCTAGACGCTTAGGTGCATGTATGGTAGTAGGAAAAGCGCGAATGGCGGCTCTAGAAAATCAATTTTCAGGTGAGGTCGGTGTAAGACCACCAAAGACTTTGGCTGTCACACAACAAATATAGGTTATTCCACCCACTGTGCACGAGGGCTCCACTCAAAATAACCAAGAGGACTGTCCACCAACCACCAGGGTAGTCCCACCAATCGCTGGTGTAGTTCAACATTCCCCCGGTACGTCTAACACACTAGCATCCATTTGCACCATTAAACACAGTCCGTAATGCAATGGCATGAAGGAACAAGATTCACTCGCGTCTTAGGCTGCTTCGCCTCCGATCACATTAACGACCTGCTGTATTTGATTTATTCCTACATATTTTACTTCTCCTGCATAGTAGCCTTGTATTAGTGTACCATTACCCCGCGGTTTGCAGCCAGTTCTATGCGGGGAGCGCCGCATTATGGTTCTATCATCGTGTATCGTTTATGCTTTCAGCTGCAGCTTGCGCTGGATGCCCGTCACGTACTCGGTGGGTGGTCATGCGCCACACTTCGTGGTGGAAAAGATGGCGGAGGTGGCGGAATCGCGCGTGCCGAACCTGGCGGTGCTCTCGGAGTGTCACAGCAAAAAACTTTGGGGTGCAGATGATGGACGGCATCGAAGAGCACGTCCGAAAGCGTGTGGACAAGTTTGTGCTGTCCTCGCAGTACGGACGTAAAGTTTTTTATCTCAAGTGCGGCTACCGATGTGTGAGTGACGAGATTTACCTGGAAGAGGGGGCAAAGCACTGCTGGATGGAGAAGTCGGCCACCGACAGTAGCTAAATTCGATGCTCATAAATACAACACACGTCTGTACCTTCATGACTTTCGCTTTACTTGGATTTATATTCCTGCACCAGCTTGCGACCATACTCCGCGGCACCTAAGACCACGGCTTCTTCGGGACTGAAGCTCTTCGTGTTGAAATCCGACAGCTCGAAGTAAGACTCGAGCTGCTGCCGTATGAACTCCGACTTGGCACCTCCACCCACAAGTACCAAAGTAGCATATACTGGGTACTGTTCATGTAAAAAAAATTCTTTCACCCAAACATCCACCCAAACTCGCCATCTCCAGTCAAATAACCGAAGGAACGATTTCGGCTAAACTACCTCTCCACCACCCTGGTGCAAAGGAACGACCTTTACTTATTAGTGCTACTTCAGATATTATCTAATGGCTCTGATGGAAAGCATTACATTTGCTATAGAAAGTAAAATGATCCTGATATAAGAATATATAAAGTATAATAACAACATATATACGATCAACCGATCCAACCAACCGACCATGACTAACTTCAGTCAAGCCGACCTCGCCTTCCTCGCCAATCCCGACACCGACTACGGTGTTGTAAATGGCGTTCCTCATAATGAGTTTCGTTGGAGAGATGATAATCATTCCGCGTTCCATGTATTCAGTAATTATAGCTATGGATACTTGAACCATATTGATATCATATCCGACGCTATCAAGTATGTTCAAAGATATGCTCGACGATCTTATAAATTTGATCATGATATCAGTCCGGCCTTAGTATTGGTCTGGTTGAAGGTGTGTAAGAATGACTACATTATCAAAAGGATAGGCGACGCATGTACCGATAACTTTAGGAACGTGGAATTATTTGATAGGGATACGTATGAAGGAGATATGAATGAGGATTTAGGTAATTTCCTGGAAATTAACAACTACTTTGATACCCCCGATGAGGACCGCCACATCTTTGATAAGGCCGTGTAAAATAATTCTGATTTTCACAAAATAACTCTAAATTTCATAGGATTCGTCTGAATTTCACAGAATTGGTCTGGATTTCATAGGATTTGACTGAATTTCAGAATTAATTTATTTTTTTCTCAAAAAATTAAGGGGCTATGTATATAGATACACCAACCTGATAACATGTCGATCATGCTAAATTTTGGTAAATACAAGGGCAAGTCCATCGAAGAAGTATTCCAGACAGATCCTGGATACTGCCGATGGGTTCACAACCAACCAAGTCTAAATATCAGCGGGGATATGAAGTTTTTCCTCCACTCCAAATTCCTAAATGATGACAACTCGTATTTGATGACCTGGGGAAAATATCGTGGTAAGTCTCTTAAGCAAATCAGTCGAATTGATTCCAATTATATCGATTGGCTTTGAAAGAGTGAATACGTAATTGAGAAGTGTCACAAGCTACTTAAGGAACTGAACTAAAAAAAGTTTTTTTTTATATTCAAAACTTAAGCAGTAGTAAAATCAAGCACCTCACCGGTCAGACGATCGTAGGATAGCTCTTGCTCGCTAATAACCAAAACAAGGATATTTACACCTTGGCAGCCAGCAATAGTACCCTGAATCTGAATCGACTGTGGTACATCACGTTCAGTCAGACGACTGACAGCAGCGATTAGCATGCGATTAGATAGAGACCACGTCTGGTAATCAAGCAGTCCATTGGTAAGTTTAGGAGTAAGATCACCATTGATAGCTCCAATCTTAGCAATCTCGTTAGTAAAGTGATGGAAGTCATATTCATGGCTGATATCGAACACCTGCGTCGAACCAATTCTAACATTGAAGTTGCGAATTGTCGAACCAGGCTGGACAGTCCAAGGAGCACTATCGAACGGAGACTGAAATTGCTGTACAGTAGCGCTAACAAAGTTGTTAGTCTGCTCAGCGAAGGGAAGTACTACAATATACTTGGCATTCTTAACGCTAGCTGATAGCTGTAGGTCAAACGGAGCATTAAGCTGAGTCAACGACTTACCAGTGCCAGCACGCTGATTGAACCACTGAGCATAACAATCATTGTAGCGAACCTTCTTGAATGGCTTGGAAATAATAGCCTGAGGGTTCTTGAGATGTACGAACGGGACATATAGGCGAGCCGTGTTGAAAGGCATGTGCGTACCATCAGCAGTAGGTTCAAGAGCATTAACTACGGCCCCCACGAAACACTGAAGCCAGCAGAAACTCCAAGAACACCCGCCATAGGATTACCACTCGCAGCGCTTGCGATCATGATCGGACAAGTGTTACCCGAAGCAAGGGTAGTTGAAGTTAGCGACATATTCTTAGAAGAATCAATGGCATCGACAGAAGTACCCTGATTCACACGGAAACGGAGGCGAATTTGAGGATTGGCAACGAGATCAAGCTCGCGGAAGATAGGGTGGAGATCAGTCAGCTTGATCTTTAGCATGTAGTTCCACGTTCCCATAATTCCATTGGCAGTAGCAACACCAGCAACGAAGGCACCACGTGCGGCTTGATTTGAAATGGTGGTAGAAGCGGAAGCACCACCAACCGAAGGCCAACTGGCAGATAAATCAGCACCTGACGTAGGAGGGTTCGACAGAAGGCGCTTAACGAAACCATCATTAGGGATAGTAGCTCCACCTTGAGACTGAACACCGAGCGCGCTCATAAATGCGGTATTGTTAGTGTATGCATCACCTGATGCAGCTACAGCAGAGTTGTTAAGTACTGACTGAGCAGCATCCGGATACAGGAACGACTCAGCTCCATGCTTTTCTACATACTGAGTCGAATATCCGGTCTGAGCGCGAACGCTGTTGCAGAACAGCTTGTAATCAGCCATAGAGACAATAGTTTTACCATTGAGTTCAAGGGAAAGGCTGTCAATAACATTCCAGTTGCCACACTTTAGGGTAGTGCAGAGACGATTAGCAGCAGCAGCTTGAGCCGTGCCACCATTCTTCATCGAGACTTTGTATGGGAGCAAGATGTATCATCACGGAGGCTTGCAAAACCTTCAGACCCATTAAGCTGAGCCGTTGCATCGATAGTGATAACACCATTCTGGTACGAACCCTGATTCAGATCGATAACATGAGGCACACGCTTGCTGGAGGATACTTTGATCTCCGGGTCGCTCTTCAGCGAGCTCTGGTACAAATATTGGTCGGATAGTTGAGTTTCACTCATCGTTGAATCTATATGGATTCTAATATAGTTTCTGGAAATTAAATTGTGTTGGAGTAGCCAAACCTAAGGTTAAGAAATTAGCGAAAGGATCGCCTGAGATGAAGGCAAAGATGGCAACGCTCAGAGCGAAGCGCAAGTCCGGAGGTAGCTTTAGATTGTAAGAAAAAAATACTATCAAAGACTTTATTTTTTTGGTCTCAGTAGGAGCATGATAGATACGGAAGTATCACGGAAAATTACCTTCTTATCGTTTTGGTTGTACATGCTAAGCGTAATCGTTGATCGAGCACCATTGTGGCAATTCATCCAGGCATACTGACTCGGCTTGTATGAAATCAATTTACCAATTTCAGCATCACCTCTATCGAATGCGCTGACAATAACACCAGAAGCAACATATTCATTTTTGATCAAATCACAAGGAACGATGTATGAACTGGTGGGGTGAATCTGAGGAATGATGTTCGATAGCTGAGCGCTGGCTACCATAGCAGAAGCGGCTGGGTAAGTAGCAGCAGTCAAGCCTAATATCTTTCCAAACTCAGCATTATCGATGATTAGTCGAGGAACGCGAGTTGTCGTAGGCAAACCAGTACCACCAGTAGAGTACAACCCAGTAGCGGGTCTTGTCCAAGTACCACCGATTGCTGGCAAAGTAGTTGGAGTTGGCGAGAAATCGATCTGACACGCATAATAAACGCTGTTCTCGCTCACTTTCAAATAAAATACGTTGTTCCCTGATGCATCTACCAAATACGCCCCAGCACTAACGAGAGCCGCCTGGTGCTTCTATTAATATCGTCATAAGAATGAATACCATCTGGTAGATTGATACTAATAGTAGAAGTAGTAGCTTCGGTAGGGACTTCAACTTTGAAGCTAGTGTTCTGGAATTGCATTGAATCAATATTGTATTCGCTATTGTACATCGTAATCGATTGGATAACGCAGACTACATCACGGAAGTCAGCTGCCGACCTAGGAAACGAATACTTCCAAGTCGAATTGTATCCATCTTGAACAAGATTGGTACTGTCGAGTTTCAGAAAGCTTGTGATATTGGTTAGTATATGGTTATCGTCAAAATTTTGATCATATTTATTCATAATCGTCAATCTTAATTGGTCTGTCGAAGTTGTAGCGGATTTGACCTTTGACCGAGTCTATAAATAGCATCTGTCCTTTTCGCTCTGTGCCTTTTTTGTAGTAATAGACGATCGAGCGGTCATCACCTCCTTTGATATTGAAGTCTTTGACAACCATCTTTAAATCACGCTTCGAATTAGCCTTTAGGATCGCTACATACTCTGAATTCAACCTAATCATTTTATCCGTGGCAAGTAGCTGTGGCTTAGAAATATGGTACTCAGCTTGAAATGTCGGCCTCTAGTATAGTAATGCGAGAAAAGGCTCTTCTGAAGTAGCTTATCGTTGCTGTAATCGTCAATGATCACGAGCCCAGGCTTGTTAGAGCTCATGGGAGTATGACGCACTTGATCAACACTCGGTGGAGCATCAGGATCAGCAAACGTGATGAATCCATCCAACTTGTCGCGTAGATACTCTAGGAGCTCTTCATGAGGATTACGAGCAATAATTGTTAGATGCGCAAACACGCGAGGAGAATGCTTTAGGATGAACATACATAGGTTATTTTTACCTGAGAACGAAGGGCCAAGCACAACCATTCTAAATAGAGATTTGATATCAAGCGCAGGAATATCACCCATGGATGCTGCTTTGAACTTTTTGGGATTGAAGCGCCAAAGTCTGGAATACCACTCATGATCGCGTCTTTAATCACTCGATCTATATAGCTCGAGACCAAAACAACTATGAGTTCTGGTTTTAGTTATCCTCAACCAATATTCACATCACCGATCTACAACCCTGCATTCTATCTCACGTTGGATGCAAGCGGTTTTCTAACGTACGATTACGCGCAAACCCTCTATCTCAATAAAAACGATTATCGACTAACCTACATCACCGGAATCACTTAAGGGACAGCGACGCCTGGTGTTGCCCTTGTTCCTGGAACAGGAGATGATATTAGCGGTATTGGCGCGCTGAGCTGTAGTAGCCTCACTGTGAATGGCGCTGCATTATCGTCAGCGCCAGCCTATACTCTAAGCATCACACCGGGTACAGCAGCTCCCTCTAAAGCGCTTGTCCTAGACAGCTCAAGCAACATCGCTGGAATCAACTCTCTATCTGCAACAAACCTAACGGGGACATTAACTACACTGTCATCGTCAGCCAGTGGAACCAACGGCATGATAGGCAAAATTCTCCAGCCTAACCTTTCGTCTAATAATTACTGCTTTCTAAATATCGAACGAGGCACAGCAGCTGATATGAGCGGTAGTATAGGCTTCTATTACAATTCTTCGAATCTAAACAACAATTATATCGGTTTCGGAGTCAATAACATTACAACGCTTGTAGTCAGTAATAATGGGTATGTTTTGGAATAAAGCAAACCATTCCATCCTGTGAGCTTGATATATATGGCAACCAAAATATTCAAGGAAATTTGACTTTCACTGGAGCTTCTCGCGCACTCAGCGGGCTTACTACACTATCTCTGTCGGGTTCAGCGGATTTAACTTCAAGTAGTACTGAAGCGATTCAATGCCAAGGAGGTGCTTACTTTGGAGCTTCTTCTATTATAGCTTCAAATCTGGTCGCGAATGGGCTCACGTTTGCTTCGGGAACTCGAGAAATTACAAATCGGGCTATCCAATGACCCACACGATAGCGAGTACAGCAGACGCTATATGCCTTAATGCGACTGGAACTAATTTGAATCCATCCTCCGGGTGTGTCTACCTGGTATGCGATACAGTGAATAAACTGCTTTTTAACACAGACTCAGCCATTGGCTATTCGACCTGGGGTAAAGCTAACGTTACTCTCAATGGAAATCTTGCGATTCAATCTAACAACAATTTCTCAGATGGTTCGACAAGCTTCAACACGGGACTATTTATACAGGGAGGGACCACGGCAAATCCAATCGGGTTCGCATTTCAGTTATCGACGGGGGATAGCACTACGAGTACTAACTCAGTGGTAATGGGGACTACAAGTTCGAACGATCTCAAATTCATGTGCGGCAACAGCTGTAAAATGACGATTTCAGCAGCGACGGGTCGCGTAGGCATAGGAACGAGCTCGCATCTCTATGGATTACACGTAATGACGACAGCCATTGTCGCGATCAATGGCGGCGGCTCAGGCGTTGCGTATTTCAAGACATCTGGAGGTCTCGTGAGTACTGCTGGTCCTCTCTCGTCAGTAGCTGTAGGTATTTGTTGCTCGGGCGCCTTGGTTGCTTCAACCGGGGTCTATTGCTGGTCAGACGAACGCCTAAACAAAGACTGGGCAGAGCTCAGCGATGGAGTTGCAGATGCGATGCTAAAGGTTAATCCAAGGCTATACCGCTATAAGGCGGATACTGATAGCTCCTCTCTCCAAGTAGGGTATTCGGCGCAAGATCTGTTACGAGCTGGACTACCGCACTGCATTACGTTCCATAAAAGCGATGGCTTGGAAGTTCAGGACCCCGAGACTGACATTGAGGGTATATCCTACTCAGTTGAGTACAGTAAAATGGCATGCCTGCTCCACAAGCTTGTGCTCCGCCAGCAGAAGGAAATAGATAAATTGAGATCAAAACTAAATGAATTGAGGGCAGTTATCTCTGGATAAATATAGAAAATGGACGCGTACAGGTTCCGTATCTCAACTCGAAGAAACAAGAAGTATGATGCTGTGTTTGATGATGGTAGGATTGTACATTTTGGTGGTATTAAGCGGGATGGTACCCCTTATGAACAATATCATGATCGCACGAGTTTGAAAGCATATAGCGACTATGATCACAATGATAAGAAGCGAAGGGGTAGATACTACAAGCGTCATGGCCCTATTGACGATTCACACTCATATTCAGCTGACTGGTTCTCGAAAACATATCTTTGGTAATACATAAGCCGTGGGTTGCAGACCGAGTAAAGATTTACGAACAAATCTCACAAGCGATGAACCGAGTCAGATTGTTGGTTCTACCCTACTACAAGCTGACAAGATCGTTGTTCTTGGTGATAGTGTTTTCCTCCCTACCAAAACCTCCGAAGGAGAGTCAGCCATACTCGAGGTCAGCATCAGCGACGAAAAAATCAATGTTTATCGAGGATACCGGAATAACCTGGTGAGGAATGGTATTGCTTAGATAGCAAAAGTTTTCACACTCTTTTTTTTTCTTGGGTTGGTAAGCTCAGACGCGACCACCTTCTGTTTGAGTTGAAGCATCTACTTTCTTGATCGACTTGTCGAGATCAGTAGCCCAGACGGCGGCCTGCGTCTTCTGTGGGCGATCATATATGATTAGGTTCTTCATGATTGATTTGAGCTCAGCAACGTTTAGATCGCTGTTGTCGCCATAGCTACCACCAGAACTGGAAATAATGCGGGGGTTGAAGAAGATCATGGTTTTAAATACTACTAATATTAAAATAGCCCACCAGATAATTATTACTCTGGTAGGGTCGCAAGACCCTGCCTACGTCCGGGCCTCGCTCGGTTGTAGTGTGGTATTTCATTGTCTATAGTAGTCTAGCGAGAATTTCCTCGAAATTTTTATCATTAAGCATCTGATTTCGGTACATATCCACGCTGAGAGATTTGAGCTGCTGGATGATGCTCGGATTGTCGTTTCCTAAGTCCATCTCTCCTTTCAGCTTGTCAAACTCAGCTCGAAGGGTCTCTAGCGGGTCTTCCAGCTTGTCGTGGAAATTGTACTGGAGATGAGTGATCGCAAGGATCTCTTTGAACAGCTTCTTGTCGTCAATCGTTAGTTTATCATACGAAGCTTGGTCGATATGCTGCTTATAAACGAGTGTTTTGATCATGGCCTGAAGGCTATCACTGATCTGACATTTTGGCCCACATTTTTGCCGATTAGGCTGTACAATCACAAGTGTTTTACTATCGAGCTCTGGCAAACGAATGTACTTGCTCCCGAGTTGCTTATAGACGTATGCACTGGGAGCTGCTAAGCCCTGAATCTCATTGAGATTGTAGGTACGCCCACGCCGTACGACTCCTTCTAATGGAGCGACTCCAGCTCCTTTTAGACCGCGCCCTTTAAGTCGAGACTTAACCCCGCTACCAGTTGTTCGAGCAGCGTTGGCATATTTCTTAGCTCTGGCTTCATGAACCGACATAGTAGCTTTCATTCCAAATGTAGCTGCTTTCAGCGCTGGTCTCGCGGATTTTGAGTTAATTCCTTTTACAGTCTGCTTAGCCTCTTCATATGGCCTCAGTGCCTCGACATATGACTGGAAAGCGGACTCGGACTCGTCGTGAAGCTTCTCCAAATCTTCGTTATAGTCATACTCTTCGATGTTTTGCTGTGTAATATCATGGGCTGACTCCAAAATTGCACCGTTTAACATTTCAAGAATATCGTCGTAATTTTTGCTTTTATGATTGTCAGGCTCCTTTTCTTTCACCAGTTTAGCTGCTTCCCTATCGTTTGTAGGATCCGGATACTCCTTTTCTTAAAAATATCGATCTAAATCTTCAAAACCTTGGAGTAGCCTTGTAAATGTATCCATCCACCTAATTTTCTTTAGTGTATCCTTTAAAGTTACACCGGATACCAGTTTGTGATTGTTATTTGCATTCCGAATGCTTAGCGGGTTGTAAATAGAAGGCATACCAAATAGTAGTCTGGATGAGGTTTTACTCCGTCTTTTCTACCAACAATAGGAATCAGACGAAATGGAATATTAATACGCTTATTAACCTCCTTACCATCCTCAGCTTCATTTTCCCACTTCACCGCCAACTGAGTGTAGTAATAAGTTAAGATTGTTTTAGCGTCATTACCAGCATTAGTCAGACTTGAATCCATGTCTTCATCAATACCGTTCATTACTCCATGTTTAGCTTCACCATCACCTGGCGTGAAATCATCCTTGGCATCCATCTGTTTGTCGTTTTTTTCGACCAAAGTGATGTTGAGTCCTCTGTCCTTTACCATATTTAGAAAGTGCTGGAATGTGCTAACCCAATTAACGTTCTCAGTAATAGCAGGTTTTGCGCGGTCGCTAGCCTTACCAAATACACTAATTGAACTACCTTTGATCCATACGTAGCCGTCGTTATGTTTGGGTAATGTTTTATTCGGTCCAAACAGAATGGGGACAATTTCCGTTTTAAGTCTGTTTGATTCGATCAATCCACGATTCTTACTAATAGTCGAAAACATGGCCAGCTTGGTATCAGACTGGTCAGTCCTAGAAGATGTTGATTTATTAAATTCGAAACTATCGTCAAGTCTTTGCTTTATACTTTCTGGTTCATCCCCTTCTGCGGCGTTAATCCTTTTTCGTTTTGATCCAATACGCTGCCATACCCGAAACGGTGTATCTTTATCCTCATCACTCATTTCATTACGCCTCTTCTTCTCATTGGTATATTCAAGAAATCTAACGTCATTAGTAATTATAGTTCCAATGTGCGCATATGTATCGCTCCAATCGATTTTAGGTACTAAAACCGGTCTGTTGGTTCTAGCACTATATATCTTAGATCCATTACCGATCCAATACTTTGATAGATGCCGCCCGTTAGAAGCAAGGGGGTGGATAGCTAAATCTGCAAGAATCGGATAAACGTTAAATATTTCTGCATCTGCTTGTTTAGCTCGTTGTTGCTCTTTGTATTCATCGTTTCCTTCATCATAAAACAAATCTTCAATAGATGTTTCATCTGGGCTGTGTCCGCGACACAACGGGATATCCGTCCCGACTTCAGCATCAGTAGTGTGTGGCTTTGCAGTCGTTTCTGCGTTTGCCGTGTGTGGCTTAGCAGTCGCTTCTGCGTTCACCGTTTGCGGCTTGACATAGACTTCAGCATCAGACATGACTGGCTTAGCAGTAGTTTCGACATCAACCATTATAGGTCTAACATTTACGTCCAGTGGACCAGTATTAGTTCCTACTGATGATAGCTCAGGGTTTTTACGAGATTTTTCATCAATCACAGTTTTTTTAAGGCTCAGACGAGTCTGTCTGAGCTGATGTGGATGTTTTAGAGATGAGTGTAGATATTGAATTACTTACATCAGTAGCCCATGATGTGCCTTCGTACATCAGTCGCTTAGCTTTCGGTTGCCTGACTCGCCGCTCCGCTTGTTCGAGCAGCTCCTGTCGCTTTTGCTCTCTCTGAGCTAGGGATGTGAAATTGGGAAACATTTGGATCCTATATGTGGTGAGCCATAAAAAATGAGTCAATAATTTTCTACCAGTAGCTCGGCATATTTGACTCATGGCGGAAAGGCAGATAGGAATGACATATGCGATTTCGCTCATTGAGCAGGTTGAGATATCCGTCTTTGATACAACGAAACGGAACGCCAAAGATAGCTTCCAATTCGTGTTTATACATCCGATTGGCTACGGTTTTGCGAAAATTAGCAGTTGCATCAAGGTTCATCAATGCATTCTTAATTCGACTTACTTCTTGGATAATCCATTGCTTACGTCGGAGCTTTACAAGCTCACGTTCCTTCTCTACGCAACTTGGGCACATTATTGGGTGTCTATATATGACTTGATATAAATTTATCAAATTATTCAGAAAAATACTAAACCTAATATATGGTCCAAGACTTACGGAGGATGTCTCCACCAAAATTATTTACAAGCTAGTTAGGGTTCATTTTTTTGTCGCCCAGTACTCGCTTTCAAGAGCTGACCGCATCGCCTTATTCACTAATCGTAGATTGTCTTGGAGTTCCCATGTTGGTTCTTCATACCCAACCCATTTGATCAAGTACTTGTACTTACCAGATTGTAGCTTTTTATGGTTCAAAATCTTTTCTACTTCAAAAACTTGATTCTTACCCGGCGAGGCATTGGTTGTCTTGGCTTCGAATAGTTTGATATCATTTGGGGATTTGTACAGAGTATGACCATTTTTCGAGCGAATCCGTACGCGATACCTACAATTTCATAGACTGTCTTGCCCCATCTCGCTTGCTCCTTATCAAATGTACCCTTATCAAGCCTATAGAGAATAGTTGCCCCGATGGATAGGTCATTCTCCATTCGTTCCATTCAAAACAATATCTGCACGCTTTTGTTTAGAAGCTTAGCGAACCCTAACCTCGAGTTGATATTGATTGCGGTAAGTATCGATTTCCCCTCCCAGAAGGCAAGATCCATTTGCCACGAGTTTGGATCACTTGAAGCGATTCTAAAGGCGTCATAGGTTGCTTTTTGCTCAAGATGCCGCTGAATGTCAAGCTTCGATTTGTACCAATCCTTCACTTGCTTGAGTGTCATCGAAGAATCGATCTCCTTCGCTTTCTTATGGAGTGCAGTTGCTGATATGAAACCTGTTTCTGGATCATAATAGAGTTTCTCTAATAGCGCGTCCATTGTCTATATTTACGACAAAAAATGTTGAGCAATATAACCCTCTTAGATATTGAGCGGAATCGTAGAAATACCGTCCGACAGTACCTGTCGCTTGTCATAATAGTAGTTGAGCGCTGTTTTGGTTTGAGAATAAGTAATGATAGATTTAGACTCCTTACAAATGCGAAACCCCTTGTTCGTACCTTGGAACATTATGCGATCTTTCACTACCGATTCAAAGTTTTCTGGTATCAAAACATTGCCATTTCGAGATTTCTGGACACCCTTGGCTGATAGCTTAATCTTGGGTTTATTAGTCTTTTTATCGATTTCGTCTGACAGGTAGCAGATGCAGTTCTTCGAGCTAAGACTGACCATAGCATTACATCTGAATTCCTCCTTGAATAGACCAGGAGTACGACGATCATATGCTGCATTTTCCTCAGTGTCATCCCGAGGGAACCACTCGTACTTATGCTGCTTGAAGTGATCTCGTAGCTCAGGTTTGATCAGATCGGGGAAAGGATTTTCAGCGCTAAAGGTGATGTACCCTGAGTCAGTATCCATCTCCTGGTATTGGAAATCAGAGTGGTCCAAGTAGAAATCGACGAAATCATAGTAGAACTGGAGCATGCGTAGCTTAGCGAGTTGATAGATAGCGATCGACAAATGGATTGAATTCTTAAGCTTGATTCGACACTTGCAATTGGTCATCTCAACGGTCCCATCATTCAGTTCCGTCTTAGAGCTAAACGAAAAGTGTTCAGTAGCTCTGTAGATGGGTTTTTCATCTGATATGAATTTAACCTCTTTATGCTTGGTCATATCCATACCACTGCGTCCAAATGCTGCATTACCTACCAGTTTCATCATATCAGCAATCATAGCCTTAGACTTATCAACATCACCTTGTCGTCGGGCATCCGATACAGCACTCATGAATGGATCGAACGGTCGATTGAGCGATAGATGGCACTGAACTTGCTCTTATGGTATTGACTAATCAAATCGGATACCTTGTTGATATGGGCAACCATATCTTCAATGAATAATTTCGAGTCATCATTGATAATGCATTGGACTTCATTAGTCAAGCTGTCCGAAATACTTACAGATACGGGAACATGCTTACTCGTGAATTCGGTATTTTGCCCATGTTGCTGTTGGATCGGCTCGAGTAGAGCTTCGAAATCATATACGATGAAGTGGTCAAGGTAGTGATCTACTTTCTTTTTGATCGAGTACTTCGTTAGCAAATTTTTGATTCTATTTTCAGCGGGCTTGTAGATCGTTGGTTCTTTCAGAAATGATTCAAGATTGACTTGATCACATTTGTTCTTGGTATGAGCTCGCATTCGCTCATTTTTTTCGAATACCATCGAGCACTTGGGGCACGAGATTGAACTTTATCGATGTTCGTAATGTAGAATGCGTGATTATCATGCGATAGGATGTTGAGCGTATCATCATACTTACCCTTAGTTGATCGCTTAGATTCTACAGCATTCGTTTCGATGTCGAAGCTATATACATTGATATTGATATTGAAGCACTGTTCAAGCTGATCAAACTCAAGCAGATCGATAGGCTTCAAAGACTTGTAGAGACTTAGGGAGTAGGTAAGCCCTTTGAAGCTACAATACCGATGGAACACCTCCTTGACTTGACCTACTACCTTTCGCTGATTCTTTTCCTCCTGTAGATGGTAAGCAATGCAGTAGAAAACGCACTTATTGTTCGTTCGTGGGAAGTTGATGACATATCTATTCTTCTTAATGAACTCAGGGACAAGTGCATCGCATTCACCTAGTGCATGGTCTCGATAGTCAATGTATATCTTGAAAGCTGTAATCCCCTTGAGCTTGACACCTGACTTAGAATAGTTGAGCGTATCGGATAACTCTTTTGTTCTTATATCGGTAATTACTTTCCTCACATCAGCCCGACTATTGATGACAAATGGTTTTTCATAGACATTCGTATTGGCGATATTTGGGTAGAAGTAGAACGTTTCGTCTTGAGGTGGATCGTACAACGAGTACCCAAGGGCGATATTCACCTTGTACGCTTTCTTTTGAGTACTTAGCACATGTTCGTCTCATAGAATTCTCCAGCGGGAATGTTCTCATAGAGATGAGACTCTCCATACGTTCTTTTTGCAAACTTATACTTTGGGTCTAGATGGTATTCAGGCGAAAGATATATCTGTAGCCGTTCAAGCTTGATTCCATACTGCTTAACAATGAGGCTTTGGTTCTTAGGTTTGGATACATTTGAAATGAACACCATCTTTCCAGTACGTCCGCGTACCTTAAGACGATAGCTACTCCCCCATTTAATAGGTCTTAGCCCAAACGTTTGAGTCCTTAGAGTTCGTATGCAAACATGCTTGCTATATATCGATGGTTATATTATCTCCGTGAAAATATCTTACTATACTGGAAATTCCTTGTATCAGAAATGGCTTACTATAATCCAATGACTAAACTCAATTTCAAAAAAAAATATTTCGAATTAGCTTTATTCATTCTCATTCGACTGCTCCTCCTTGAGCTTATCTCTGGCTTGCTTTCTACTCTCACGAATTTGTTCTCGATGCTCAGTATCATATTTCTTTTGATTAGCTAATCGCATTTCCCTATTCTTGAGGAAATACTTGCGCTGCGCTCGCGCGATCGCCTCCTTGTTCCGTCGGTATGTTCAGGTGTGTATGTCATATTATCTATATACTATAGAAGATTTTCTATTAGAATAAAAAAATGTTTATAATTTAATACCCCATTGATTCGAAGAAGTCTTCGACGTCGTCGAACTGTGGCATACGCTCTTTCATGAATCTTGGGTGGAAGGCCAATTCCTTGATACAACGACCATATCTCTTATATGAGATCCACTTTCGTAAAAGACACTTCAACGAACGTCTGTAGAAACAATACTTGGTCTAGCACTAATAAGTAAAGGTCGTTCCTTTGCACCAGGGTGGTGGAGAGGTAGTTTAGACGAAATCTTTCCTTGGGTTTTTTGACGGGAGATGGCGAGTTTGGGTGGATGTTTGGGTGAAAGAATTTTTTTTACATGAACTGTACCCAGTGGATACTACTTACCAGCGCACTCAGCTCCTCCTTTGAAACGCCTGCGTCATTGAGTGCGCGGTGGCACAACGCGATCGCCTCCTGGGCTGGGCCTTCCTGAATCCGCGCGAGATCGAACGAGGTGACCTTGTGCACTAAGTGATTGGCGCCCTTCTGGTCCGCAGTGATGAACGGCAGGTTGATGTCCGTGCTCACGCGACTTGACAGCTCGATCTTCGCAGACTCCGCAGCTTCCAAAACGCGATAGCTGGCCTTGTAGTCGACTGTAACGGGGCTAGAGCCACGCTAGATACCTTGCACTGTAAGTAAGCTTGTATTAGATGAACGTCCAAAAGGACGTGTGCGATTTAAGGTAAAATTGACTCTGTTATTAGAAATCGTCCTGGCTAAAAGCCAGGACAACTAAAGGCCACCCAATAGGGGGTTCCTATCTAATAACCTAACAATAAGATTTGTAATAACCCTTCTGACCAATCAGATAGTGCCGGGTCACTGTCCCCTTTTAACCAATTGGAGGACAGTACCCCTAAATGCGAATATAACTAAAAAGAGGGACGGAAGCCCGTTTCACCGACGGTCAAATCGATGCCATGCTCCACTTCAAACTTCTTGACCAACGAACGGAACAGCAGCTCGTTCACTTGATGCCCCAACACCGTTCGAGTCGGCAGCGTGTAAAGCAGGATGAACCCGCTTCCCCTGCGCTCCTTCTCGAGCTGCGAGACCGTCGAGACGTACCCGCCCATGTCGACTACTACTATAGGTCCTTTACTCGACAGCACATCGCTAGCTTTCAGCTCCTGCACTGCACACCTCTCCACGGCATGCAACGCAGCCACAGGCTCATCAATGGCTGCAAACACAGTAAATCCCGCGCTGTTCGCTATCTTCTCGTACGACGCACGCTTCTGCTCGCCCGTCCCGCTGGAACTGCAAGGACAGCGGGGAAGTTTTAAATCGGGTCCTCTCCCAACGCCGCCACCGCGGTCGTATGCAATTGGTCCAGCATGATCTCCACCGCCCACTTTACATCCACGCAAAAACACTCAAGAGTCAGTAAACAGCCAACCCAAATAAAACCTTTGAGCTATGATACCCACTCAGCCTCCGGCACATGGATCGTCGCAGGGACGTAGAGCTTGCGGCGCCCGACGTAAAACGTCAGGTGCAGTCGCATCGCGGTAGGAATGTCTAGCATGTAGGCATCACTAATAACCTTCAAAATTTTGAACAGTCCAATAAAGCGTGGCGCGAGTTTGTTCGCACCCAAGTTCGTCACGGCAGGGCCTTGGATGCCATCCGTAGATAGAAGTACTCGCTCGCCTCGCCGGAAGGACGACATGTTCTTCCGGCCCCGCCGATCTGCGTTCCTTTCTGTTGATCAACAGCGGCTTGGAGCGCGTCACGCACAAACCGCGTGACGGCTTGACGGTGCAGTAGGAACTCGGACACCGCTGCAGAGTCGATCGGCGTCGGAGCTGCTTTCGGAGCGAAGTTGGCGACGGTGGACGC
Organism: Phytophthora europaea; assembly: GCA_030463285.1. Lineage (NCBI taxonomy): Eukaryota > Oomycota > Peronosporomycetes > Peronosporales > Peronosporaceae > Phytophthora > Phytophthora europaea. Next base: position 18,314 of record JAHQIV010000517.1, read on the forward strand.
AGCAGGCGGGGCCGCGTCGATTGCGAAGAACTCCTCGTAAGCCACGCCATGAAGGGCGTGGCCCTCGACTGCGGTGTCGCGCGTGCTTGGCTTTCCCGACTTGGAAGCGGGGGATCGCTCGATGTCTGCGCCGACTTCGATGTCGGTGCCGTTCCTCCCCCACCAAGAGTGGAGACCGCTGCTGCATTGGAACTTCGGATGGCTAACAGGGCCGGAACGCGCGGGTGCCGCGCGTTGTTCACGAAGAACAGCGTCAGGCCTGTCGACGCGTGGGTCGAATTGTTCAGCTCAAACTAGGCCATCGGCCAGAACGAGCTCCAGGAGGCGAAAGACGTTGCGTAGCTACGCAAGACGTCCTCAAGTACGCGGTTCACGCGCTCCGTTTGTGTCCTCTGTTTGCCCATCCGTCTCTGGATGGGCCGCCGTGGACATGAGCAAGCAGGTGCCCAGTAGCGCAAACAGCCCCATCCAGAACGCGGATGTGAAGCGGGGATCGCGATCCGAGACGATGGACTCCGGCAGGCCGTGGTGCCGGAACACCAGGTCGAGAAACAGCTCGGCCGACTCGTCGGCCGTCACTTCTGCTGCGACTGGAGCAAGATGAACCATTCTGCTAAAATGATTGACGAAGACGAGGACGCCGGTACGTCCTTCGGCGTCGCGCGGAAGGCCGAAGATGAAGTCCATGCTGACAGATCGCCACGCGCCCGTGGCGGTGGGTAAGGGGCAAAGCGGAGCCTGCTTGGATGCTGCAGGCTTCACACGCTGACAGATCTCGCAGGAACGGACCCATTTCCGTATCCACTTGTACATGCGAGACCAGAAGAAGTCGCGAGAGAGCGCCGCGAACGTTTTCTCGCGCCCGAGATGACCGCCGGCGGGTGCATCATGGTACTCGTGCACCAGACGAGCACGAAGGTCGTCATCCGCGGGGATGACGACACGCGGCGTGTCGAACGTGTCGATGGCGTACGTCAGAAGATCACCATCGAGATCGTAACGCGTGATCACATCACGTGTGGGCGCGTCAACTTTGCGAGCGTATCTGGATTACGCAGATACCGGATGATTGCGGCGTAGAAGGCGTCTTCCTCGCACGCGTCAGCAATTTGCTGACGCAGCGGCAGAACGGGGCTTGATACTGTGGCGTTGATGCCCAGTGTCACGCAAGTGGCGCAGTCGTCATCATCGTCATAATATCCTGATGATGCGTCAAGCGCCGAGGGTCGTAATCTGGCGCCTGGAGAGCGCATTGGCAAGAATATTATTCTTGTCCGGCTTGTAGTGCACGACGAAATTGTCCTCGGCAAAGAACGAGAGCCATCGCGCCATGCGCTGAGAGAGATGTGGACTCTTCATCACCGTTCGTAGCGAGGCATGATCCGTGTACACTGCGAACGTCTGCTCGCCGAGGAGATATACTCTGAACTTGGTCAGAGCGTAGCGCATCGCAAGGAGCTCCTTGTTGTGGACGGGGTAGTTCT
>JAHQIV010000518.1:0-19791 GCA_030463285.1 Phytophthora europaea
GCATCGATGCGTTCGTGCAGCGCACGATCGCCAAGCTCCCAGGTGCAGCGCCGTCGTCCAGCGTGGGCCGCGGTGGCTCACGCTACGCGCCGCCAGTCAAATCCGAGCGTATGTACACAAATCCCATTTCTAAGTCACAAATCGCATTTCTAAAAAATATATTGCTAACCACGTATTTTGCTCCCAACCGTCGCCGAAAAAGGTCCGACGATGGTGACTGCGACAACCGCTCCGACTCCGAGGCCTAGTACTACACCGGCGTCCATGGAGACCAACAGCAGCCCGCAGTTCATCAACCCGCGCGACTACATGAGCGAGTCGCCCAGCGAAGTGGACATGCGCGAGGTGAACCCCATGGACGAGCTCAGCGACTTCGAGTCGGACGCGTCGCAGCAGCAACAACAAGAACAACAAGAAGAGCACGAAGAAGAAGAACAAGAAGCTGTCGACAACGACGTTGAGATGGACGCAGAGGAGGAGGAGGAGATGGACAAGAACCACACGGTGTGTGAGGTGTGCAAGAGCTCGGAGCGCGAGAGCGACATCGTGCTGTGCGACGACTGCGACGCCGAGTACCATGTCTTCTGCCTGAACCCGCCGCTGCCCGAGGTGCCCGAAGGCACGTGGTACTGTCCAAAGTGTCGGGGCAAGTATCCAGACCCTGATGCTACTGCTGCTGCGGTGGACGTGCAGGTGAAGGCGGAGCAGCTGCGGACGGCCAGTGGTGGCGATGCAACTGTGGAGAACGCGGGCGCTGTGCAAGCCAACGAGACCGCGAGTAGTGGAGAGACAGAGACGGCTATGACAGCACCGAACGGCTCGGCGCCGACGATCGAGGACGCAACGGCTACTGGAGGAGCTGACGGCCCGGCATCCATCCCGGTACGTTGTGGTTATTATTTTGGCAGTGTTTGCGGGGGATGTGGAGGTTTATCCGTGGTGTGTGCTGTCTTGTGTGCAGATCGCTCAGGCGTTGGAAGGAAACACGGAGTCGGCCAACGCGTTGCTCGTTCACGCGTGCAATTGCGACGACGTCAAGTGTGCGGACGCGGAGTTCCACGTATTCTGTCCCCACATGAAGCGCTTCCTGCGTAGCGTGTGCTGGGCATCACACAGCGACAAGTGGCGCTCCTATCGGCTCGCACGTATTACGGCCGAATTGTTTGCGTACCACGCTATGAACTGCAAGCTTGAGCAGTGCAATGTCCCTCTTTGCGTCAAAATCCGTGAAGAAGAAATCGTCTAAAGCAACGGGCGGCGTATTATTCCGAAGGCACTAATAAGTAACTAATCTGAGGGTTTTGAAGGAATCTCGTTTTTCTATGTGTGAAGCAGAGTGAAGAATTTACGCTCAAGAGCGCGTTCTTTGGGGGTTCTGAGCGACGACTTGGAGGCGCTTCAATAATCGTGTCTATACGGAAGCCGAAGTGGGCTTAGGTGGCCACTTCGATGAGGTTTTGTTTTGGTACGGAGCGGTGACGCCGGCTTCAGGGGCGATGCGGCGTTTACAGCGTGGATCCATCCATGGTCATCGTGCGTTGAGACCTCCCACGTTGCGACTATATCTCTGTAGTTGCTCGGAAGTTCGTACTGATGATGGTACACGGGCTTGGGAAGAGAAAGAGGCTTCTGTCGCCGTGATATGGAAGATGAAATTGGACGAGATTCGATCTTCAAAGCAGGAATCAAGTCCAGAGGGGACGCAGCACTCACTCCTCCGTCTTCCACCACCTTCACGGTGTTCGTTGGATTTGCTGAACTCGGGTTTACTGTCGACGCCGCCGTTAGTGATGCTCTGACTCCGGGCTTCAGAGCGATACTGATGCGTGGTTCTCGCTTTTTGAGCTCAAGCAACATTTCATCCACGACAACCAGTTGATTGGCGGGGCGAAGTTCAAAGCCGAGTTCTTGCTTGATCGACACGCACTTCTTCAGTAGCAGCAGGGCGTTGGTGAGACTGTTTTGCGTTGGCAGCACCGGCATCATCCGCGTGATTTCGCTCGGTGCGGCTGAGTAGTAAGTTCCCTCACTCTCGACAATTTCGCGGGTTGCAAGCTTCAGAGAAAGCGTGCAGCAGATAGCGCCGTCATGGTCACCACCCAGCAGCAAGAACATACGGAGTGTCTTGCTATTGCTTGACGGTTCATACATCTGCGTCGACACTGTGCTCGAGTGTCCATTGTGCTCGAAGTGCCTGCTGCTCCGCCGTTCGACACTAAAGTCATCACTACGAGGAGTAAAGGAGCCCGTCGTCTCCGTGACATCATGGTTATAATCGGAGCTGTCCGTGTTGTTCGAGCGTTGCGAGTGTGAGCCTGATTCCATCGACTGGATCACCGATCCATGGCTCTCCGAGTCGGTAGTCGCGATGCCAAGATTTCGGTCTTTTATTGACGGCTTCCGTTGCAACTCGGTCTTCTTCTTGCCTGAGGTGGAGGCATGATGGGCCAGCTGGTTCTTGGATCCGCCGCGGTGCTTACTGCTTATCAGCGAGTGACTCGAGGAGCTAGATGAGCTAGCCCCAGAACTTTGCGATATGATCGATCTTCGAGACTTAGAGCGCGGCACTCCCAACTTTTTCCGCTCTTTGCTTACGGAGCCACCAGTATTGCGATGGTTGTGAGTAGAGCTCGTGGTGTGATCAAGACCAGTATCGTCATTCACGTTTTCCTTGACGGGGGCAGCAGGCAAGGGTCCATCCAAAGTGCTGTCACCTTCAGTTGCTGCTGGGTCTACCCGTGGCTGGTTGTTTACCTTCATTGCAGCGAGTCGAGCCGTGATTGAATGTCGCTTCGAGTCTCGGGTCGCTTCAATGGCTTGGAGCAGCTGTGCCAGTGTCATATCACCACTATCACCACTTATCTCTGATGTCGGACCACTAGAAGCAGACAGTTTTGCCAGCACTGCGTACGGATCAGGGAGGTCTGCGCGTTTACCCACGCTGGAAAGTAGAGGGAAGATCTCTTGCCGCGGCACTGTACCGCGATCAAACACGTCAAACATGCGGAACTTGGTGGAAATGAGTGCGATCGTGTCGTGGTGAAAGCTTGCAAGCAGGCGGTCAGGGACCTGGTAGCACCTCGCCAGCTTCTCCTGCTTCAGCTCCTCCAGGACTTTATCGCGTGTACAGTCTGCAATCACCTGCTGAAATGGCGGCGTTTCTCGGAAGTCATCAGTCGATTGGTGCGGATCTTGCTGTCCAGACATCCACAGCGAGATCGTGCCGTGTTTAGGGAGGTGGCCAAGTATCCCTTTGTCGGCAGTAACGTGATGTCCATTTCCGATTGAGCCATCAAGGAGAATCGGGAGAATTTGACGTAGTGCGGCCTCAGGGTGCGACAGTGGAGTCAAGAGCATTGCGCAGTTCATGAGGGCGCCGCAGAAAAGAGGGAACGTGAGTGCAGGCTGGCCGTCAGCGTCCAAGTACACGCGCATCTTGCCCATGACAGCCTGCGCGAAAATGCGCTCGACATTCTCAACTTGAAGGCCCCTAGTTGATGGCACCACCGAGCTACTGCGGATGCTACTTTCGCTTATCAATCGGGCGTCGCGGAGGATCTCGACGAGTCGAGCGCAGTTGATCGAGGGCAGGTCATCTCCAATTGCGGACGAGTCGTAGAACTTGAACACCCCGTAGAGCTGGTTAACCTGGTTTTGCGTCAATGTCTTGAGTGCGGAATTGTTCAAGTTCCAGTGGAAATGCGGCGTCAACGTAGGCACCGGGCACGTATTCGGTCGATGCGTTGGGGTCGCTGCAGTGACTTCAGGACGGGAGTTGTTGACCGTTTTAGCGGAAGGTTGACGTAGCAGACACGACGAGCTCCCGACATTATTCTTTGTGAACCACTTTTTGCCTCCCGGAGTGGGGGCAGTGAAGACGCGAAGGTCCATGCTCTCGATTGTCAGTCAGTCGTTCATGGACTCGCAATCGAGTACAAATCCTTCCCCTCTGTCGCACGGAAGTCCATTCTTGGATGACAAGGACAAGTATTTTTATTATCCATGTAGCGAAGACAGGGAAACCCACCCGACCATTCCAGTCTGGAGATTGCAGCACCGACTGCACAATGCGGTTGTGGTGGGTAAATTCAAAGCTCGTGGGTGTTTTTGATGTGGTTATTTTCTCTCGAAGGGAAGCGAAGAGGGCTTAGATGGCCACCACGACAGGGCAGCGCTTGGTTATACAAGTACAGAGCCGGCTTGAGGGGCGATGCCGCATTCACATCGTGGACCCACTTGTCGCTTCCTGAAACCGACCATGTCGTAAAGAGATCTTTGTAGTTGCTTGGAAGTTTGTTCTGGTTCTTTGAATGGGGTGGAAGTTTCGTTTGTCGCGATGGGAACCTACGGACATGATCTGACGGAGCTGAGGAAATGTGACGTGCAGTCCCGAACCGCTGGGCAGTTGTTGACACTGAAGCAGGGACAAGGTTGTGTTTCGCCAGGCAGACAGGAATCACTGCAGTTTCCCGTGACGTCTTGATAATTGGGGTACTGTAGTGCGGTTGACGCTTGTTCAAATCTTGCAGCATTTTATCCACGACATCAAGCTGACCTGCAGGACGCTGCTCGAACCCGCGCTCCATTCTGGTTACCACACACTTCTTCAGCATGCGCAGCGCGGTAGTCAAAGTCTTTTGTGTCGGCAACACTGGCCTCGTTCGTGTGATCTCGTTTGGTCCTGCCGCGTAGTATATTCCCTCGCTCTCGGTGATTTCTTTGGTCGCAAACACGAGTGAGATGGTGCTGCAAATGGCACCGTCGTGATCACCACCGAGCAGCAAGAAGATGCGTATCGTCTCCCTGTTGCTAGCACTTGGTGGCTCATTCACCTCAATCGTAATGGCACTCGGCGGGCATTGCAACTGCGATTCATGGTCAGTGTCCGGAACCAGTTGAAGAGTGCTCGGAGCCTTCATAACTTCGTCTCTGTTTGAAGTGTTCATGTCCAGGGAGTTCGCCTGCAAGTCTTTTACTCCGGAATGCTCCCGACATTCAGGCTCCACTTGGTTTAGCAAATCGGCTGTGGCGGAAATCATGGTTTCGGCTTTGTTGCTGTTTATCGACGACGACCTCCGAGGTAACACGGCTTTTCTCCTGTTGGAAGTCGACGGGTGGTGAGTGAGGTGCGTCTTGGAGCCGCGAGACACTCGAGCGCTACGGATTGGGCCCTCGGAATCTGAGGCTTGACTTAGTGTTGATTTGCGCGACTTCAAGACGCCTCGCCTCCTCCCACGCTCTTTAACATCTCTGGAGCCGTCGGTGCTGGTACTTTTGTTTTGCTCAGGAAGATCGTACAAGTCCAGCACGCTTTGGTTGTTATCGTCCGCGTTCACTTCGAACGAGTGACTGTGTCTGGCTGTCGTCGCTGTTCGATTCAGTCGGATCTTTATCGAGGCAAGTCGTGCTGCGGATGAATGTCGCTTGGCCTCTCGGGTCACCTCGAGAGCTTGGAGCAGCTCCGCCAATGTCATTTCACACCCACTAGTAATCCCAGCGCTGCTTTGATTCGTGTCCATAGGGTTCTTGGAGGCAAATAGCCTTGGAAGCACTGAGTACGGATCAGGAAGGTCTGCACGTTTACCCAGGCCCGAAAGCAGCGCGAATATTTCGTGACGTGGCAAGACACCGCGTTCAGACACATCGAACAGACGGAACTTGTCCGAAATGAGTGCGATGGTGTCGTGCTCAAAGCTCGCAAGCAGACGGTCAGGGACTTGATAGTGTTTGGCCACTTCCTCCTGTCTGAGCTCCTCGAGGACTTTGTCGCTCTCGCAATCAGCAATCACTTGTTGGAAAGATGGCAGGTCTCGGAAGTCTTGCTGGGCGTCTTCAGGGCGTGGAAGCGAGTGTGATTGCCCAGGTATCCAGCACGAAAAAGTTCCATCTGTCGGGAGGTGTCCGAGTAACCCCTTTGCCGCTGAAGCATGATGCTCGTTTCCAATTGAGCACTCAAGCAGCGTCGGGAGAATCTGATGCAAGGCGTCGACAGGGTGTGCGGACGGAATCAACAGCATCGCGCAGCTCATGATTGCGCCACAAAAGAGCGAAAAAGTCAGCGCTGGCTGATCATCTGCGTCCAAGTACACGCGCAACTTGCCCATGGCGGCCTGTGCGAATATCCTCTCAACGTTTTCAACCCACAGACCTTCCATCAGCGGCACAGTAGGGCTAGTACTGGTGTCGTTGTTGTCACTCAGCAGTCCAGCGTCTCGCAGAATCTCCATGAACCGAGTACAATTGATGGAAGGCAACGCGTCTCCGATCGTGGATGAGTCGTAGAACTTGAACAGCCCGTAGAGCTCTTCAACTTGGCGTTTCGGCAGCATGTTGAGGGCGGAGTTGTTCAGATTCCAATGAAGGCGCGGCGTTAACGTGAGCGCTGGGCATGTTCGAGGCCGGTTCTCTTCTGCAGATGTCCCCAAAAAGGAGGTATCACCATTGAGACTCTTGACATTTCGCAGCAGATGCGATGATCCAGGGTTCTTGGGCCACCTTTTCGCTTTCGGGCCTGGAGCAGTAGAAACGCGGGAATTCATTGTCAACGCAGCGGCAGCAACTTGGTTCTGGTACTCGTTCCCTGCTCAAAAAGCAACAACGAGTATTTTTAAGCAGGAAATACCAACAGTTCTGTGGTGATCCATCCACACGCAACATCAATAATAAAGCGCGCGATTACAATTAGCTCAACACAGTACATGTAGCCATCATCCATAAATGTAGCCATGTTGTCGAGACCAGAATTTTTCTTATCAAAGCAGCACTTGGCCTCGTAGCTGCCGGCACATGGGCACATTGCACTGCAGCGCTTGGCAGTGCAGCGCGTGGTACGTGAACAGCTCGACGACTGCCGTGGCGATGGGGTACGACCGCCAGCGTTCACTGTGGGACGCCCAGCAGGCCGATCGCAGGAACCGCTTCATGTGCGAGCACAGCGCCCGGAACTCCGGGTCCCGACACTGCGAGTCGTCGCAGCTGCACGCGTGGGTCAGCAGCAGGTTGGCGCGGTCTTCGTCGTCGGGCATGGCGGCTTGGTACGCTGCTGACAACTATTGATGCAGTAGTATAGTACAGTATTAATGATACATTTTGCTTTGCGAGTACTAACATAAAATCCCCTCACCTCTTGCGCAACACCGTCGCCTGCTGCGCCGTTGGCCTGCGACCCGTTGGTGGCCACGCGCTCCTGCTTGATGCTGACGTCAGGCATGGGCTTGGACGGTTGTGCGCGGCGCGTAGTATTCGACTTCCTACGGGGGTGCACACCGATGATCGGCAAAATTGCGGAAAGAATGTAGCCATGTTTCTCAGCGTATGGGGGTACAGTGTACTAGTGATTGCTCCACGCGTCCGATTTGTAGCAATGAGAACCCATACAAAAAACAAGTCAAAAAGCGGCAGATTTGATGCTGTCCCTACCGAAAAGAGACAGACACACACACGTCAGTCCCTAAGGCTCGCTCACTTCGCTCGTTCCTCGGCCAGTGGGGCGTTCTGCAGGCTGCGCATGGCGTCGTCTTCTTCCCCGCCGTCCCCCGGCTCCAGCGAGCTGTCGTTCGCCTGCGTAACCTCAGCGCTGACTTCTCTCTGGGCGTCCGCGTGCGAGGCCCGACAGAACGTAACCCGGCAGCGGTTACTCTTCTTCCTTAAGCAGCATGTACCCATTTTGGAGTGGTTACCCGCGTACGACCTGAGTGAGGACCTGCAGTTCGACGTGGTGTCCGGGGTTACGGTCGGGCTCATGCTCGTACCCCAGGAGGTATCCCTTGCAGCCATCATGGGCGTACCCCCCATCTACGGGTTATACACGGCCGCAGTTGTACCCATGATCTACCCACTTTTTGGTACCTCCCGGGTACTGAGTGTAGCCAACGGTGCTGAAGTGAGTCTATTGGTAGGATCGGCCATCAAGAAGGTGGAGAGTGAGGAGGAACGCATCGCCACCGGCATCCTACTGAGCTTCCTGAGTGGAGTCGTGCTGCTCTTCATGGGGATGTTTCGGTTGGGTGTTATCGCCGACTTCTTCTCAAGGCCCGTTATGGGTGGATTCATCTCGGCTGGTGGTGTACTCATCATGCTGTCTCAGGTGTCTGTGTGGCTGGGACTCGAGATCAAGAGCAAGGATCTACCGGTGCTCACGGTGCTGGACCTGATGGAGCAATTCCCACATCTCAATACATTCAGCTTCGCTCTCGGCACCTTTTCCATCTTGGTGCTAGTGGGGATGCACGAGCTCAAACGACGCGTGGTGGGGGAGCTGGCCAGAGTCGAGGAGGAGTTCGAGGACCAGTTCGCCATTGAGACGTCCAGGGCGCTGAACCAGCTCTCCATGAGCATGAGCTCGAACGGCGAGCTGAGTGACATGAGTGAGGAGGAAGCGGAGGACAGTCAGGACGTGATAGATGATCGACAAGCGGAGGGGAGCTTTGGTGGAGATATCGAGCTGGGAGACGTCCCCAAGCCCAAGAAACGGCAGCCGAAGAGGAACGATGATGAAGCGGACTTGGACGTGGAAGACGTGACCGTCTCGCCGCGTGGGTCGAGGTGGGCCGACTTGCCCGCTGTGTTTACGACGGGCTCGCTGCGACGCCGGGACCACATGTTGTCGTCCCCGTGGGGGTCGTCGTCGCGCAGTAGCCGAGACGACTTGGATCTGGCTCGCTCAGGTCGTCAGAGAGACCTGGCTGCGATTACTCGTAGTACTCGTCATGGACGTATGGATGACGAAGGTGTGGGCTTTTCGCTTTCGGACGAAGATTATATTACTATTGAGAGACCATTGGATTTTGGTACTCGCCCTGATGGCTCCTTGGTTGCCACGGGAATGCACCGTTCGAGTTCAGATGAAACGGGCGCAGCGCGGACTTTGCCTAGGATGAACCTAACCCAGCCCAAGGTAGAGAGGCCCGGACGCAACCGTGACGGAGATGCTGATCGTGAAGATGACGAGGCTGAGGCCAAGGCTGAGGCCGAAATGAAGAGACGTGTGAAAGAGCTCGCTTCGCCAGCGAAGTCAGAGACTGGGTCGGAATCGGCGACCTCGACTACTGCACTTACTGGACGCATGCTGGCGGCGTCGTCGACGTCAATTCGCCTATTGCGCTCGAAGATGGCTGTGCTGATCGCGCTTCGGTTGGTGTGCGACCTGGGTGCGTTTATGGTGTGTCTTCTGGGTGGAATCGTGGGTTATTTAGCTCCGGAGGGTTCTCTTGCGCTCGCTGGAGATGTTCCCGGTGGTTACCCATCGCCTAAAAGGCCATGGTATGGATTGAGTACGAACATTATCGAGGCTGATCGTCTGTATCACCTCTTTATCGACACTCTGTCGATTGCCATCATCTCGTATATGTGCAGTATTGCCATGGCAAAGCGTCTCGCAATTAAAGAAGGCTACCGGATCCGGCCGAATCAGGAGCTCATCGCGCTGGGTTTCTCCAACCTTGTTGGATCATTTTTCCAGGGTATGCCTTCCACGGGTGGTCTCTCGCGGACTGCAGTGAACATGCAAAACGCGCGCACTCAGCTTGCGAGTGTGATCGCAGTGTTAGTTGTGGTGTTTGTGCTGTACACGTCCACGTCCGCTCTCGCTTATCTACCGAAGACTAGTCTTGCTTCCATCATCATCGTCGCAGGCTACTCGCTCATCGAGCTGAAGGAAGCGAAGTGGCTCTATCGTGTCAAGCGCGACGAGTTTTACGTGTGGTTGGCATCATTTGTGCTGTCGTGTCTGCTTGGCGTACTGCCCGGGCTCCTGTCTTCCATCTTTTGCTCGCTGGTTGCTGTGATCTACAAGACTCGTCGTCCGACAGTGTCCATGCTAGGCGAGGTTACTGACGAGGAAACTGGCGAGAAGCGGATTGTGGATTTGGACTTGTTCCCGGATACGGCGCGTCCGTTGTCTGATGTTGTGGCGATTCGTGTGGAAGGCGCTCTTTACTTCGCCAATTGTGAGTACATTGAGCGGGTCGTGGAACGCGAGGTGCGTAAACGCCACGAGACGGAGGGTGTGCGGGTCCGTGGTGTGGTGATTGATGCAGGCTCCATCATGGACTGGGATACCACGACCATCCAGATGATGAAGCATTTGAAGGCCGAGCTTCGCGGACAAGGTATCATGCTGGCTATCGTGAACGCGCGAGACCGCCTCCAGCATCTACTTGAGACGTCCGAGTTCCTCGTGGGTATCGTGCACAGCGATGCCCGCATCGGGTTCACTGAAGCCATCACGGCTATCCGCGAGGAGGAGATGCCAGCGGATGAAAATCGAGCGCTGACGCGTGCCGCCCGAGCGCCCAGCATCTAGGATGGGAGCCCAAGGCAGTCCAGGTAAATGTTGTAATAATGAAGTGAACGATAACTTTACGTCCGAGTGTTGCCCGAGGGAGCGAGCATGCGCCAAATTGAGCTGATGGGTCTGGAAATAGCTGGATAGCGTGTGAAAATGGAGAACGGTATTTGCTGAATGGAATGGAGACTGCGCCGCCGGTAGCTCCCGCCCCCAACTCAAAGCAGAATGGAGCTGTGCTGGACGGTATCAAGCGTGTCTCCATATCTGCCGATGACGTGGAAAAGTTGTTGGACAAAGTGACGACTCAAATCCAGTCGGTCTCCCCGCAAGACGAACTGCACGCGCTCGTGACCGACTTCAAGGGCTTCATCCAGCGCGGCAACATTGTGGACCTGGCCATTGGTATGATCATGGGCACGTCGTTTACGGCGATTCTTCAGTCGCTGGTGGTGGATATTCTGTCTCCGATTCTCAGCCTCGTGTCGACGCGTAGCCTGGCGAACTACTACGCTGTGGCAAGGTGCCCCAACGACCGCAAGGACTGCAGCAGCGATACGTGGGAGACCCCACAAATGGCTCGCGACCACGGAGCCATCACTGTCAATTACGGACTCTTCATCGAGAACGTCGTGCGCTTCTTCATCAACGCAATCTTCCTCTACTTCGCAGTCAAACGAGGTACGCTCGCTACGTGGAATTGGTGTTGAACTCGATCACTAATCATTGTTTTTTTCTCGATTTTATCTAGCAATGATGGTGGTTCAAGGCTTAAATAACCTCATGAAAGCGGACCTCGTCAAGAAAGGACTCAAGGTGGCGCCTACCGAGCTCAAGGCGCCAGCGTTAACTTCAACAGCGCCGCCTAGCAAGACCTAATGTAACATGGCTACAGTTCAATTAAGTACGACAACTGTAGATGAATCTGATCCTCTGCCGCTTATTGTGGAGACCATCGCGTCTGCCGCAACGCAGCAGCATTTTTACAATCACTTGGATTCTCTCAATCCATTGAGCACATCGCTCTTTAGGCTTCAGATTTCTACTATGCGTTGGAACCCGTTCGCTTCGCCGCCGCCCCTGCCCGAGAATCTTTCGCTGCTCGATCGAGTGCAAGACCGCCTTGGTCGGGTACAAGAGTTGGCGAACCGGGAACTCGTGACCACTCGCGCGTTGCTCACCGACTTCCAGGAGTTCATTCAGCAGGGCAACATGCTCAACATGGCGGTGGGTCTTATCCTCGGCTCATCGTTCTCCGCCATCCTCAACTCCTTGGTCACGGACATTCTAGCGCCGATCATCAGCCTCTTCACAGGTACATGGAGCGAATGGGGGGGCGTTGGTTGTTTGGTTGCTCATTGGATCGATGGTTGTGTAGCACGAGGAATCGCAAACAATTATTGGCCGTTGCGCTGCCCGTCGACGACACCTCAGTGCTCAAAGGACTCGTGGCAAACCTGGAAGGAAGGTGAGGCGACAGCACCATTCGTCATTTTGGGTAGACTTCTGACTTGCGGTTGACTCGCAGCTCGAGACGCCGGTGCCGTGACCATCAACTACGGACTGTTCATCGAGAACATCATGAACTTCGTCATCAACGCCCTCTTCCTCTTCTTTGCCGTGAAGAAAGGTGCGTAACATGGATACAGTACTACTGGTGGCTCTCGTCCCTGGGCTAACGACGTGGTCATGTACGTGCAACAGCTCTCGAGGTCGTTTTCAAGCTCAAGGTGGGCGTGAAGAAGCAGTGTCCGTACTGTAAGGAGTTCGTGAAGGGGGCCGCCACGAGATGCAAGGAATGCGGCTCCGATATCAGAACTCCTCCAAGCGCAGGATAGACTTGGCTGCCGTGGTGAAGGCGCATGCAGTCATGCTACGTAACACGATCGCAATCTACACTTATGCATCGGTAACTACATTGATTTCAACTAGATGCTCCGCCTGCTTACACCTTGTCCTGCACCGTCGACAGTCGAGACGTCGAGGATGGAGAAGTGCGGCCCGAAGACGGCACGTCGCGCAGCATACGCACGGCCTCTTCTACTGAAATGCTGGGGTCGTTCGCCAGAATGCGCTTGATAATGTTCGTGGAGGCCACGATGTCGTGCAGCCGGCTCTTGGCGTTCGCAATGGCGAAGCGCACGCCGCGCACCGCCAGCTTCTCCTGCATGTCCGACAGCACCTGGATAGTCGTGGCGTCCAGGTCGTTCATGTTGCACATGTCCAGCACAACTCCGCGCGTCGTGATCCCGTGCGTCTGAAGCCGAACCATCTCGCGCTCAGCGAAGAGGGCCACGCGCTCACAGTTGGCAAAGTACAGCGAGCTGGTGACGCGAATGGCAATGACGTCGCCCAGGTCGTGCGCCTCGGAGAACAGCTCGCGGTCGACAAAGCGGCCGTTGTCGAGCTCACCCAGGAAGACGACGGGGGACGTCTTGGTCTTCCACATGAGCGCCAGCACGGAGCACACGATTGAAGCGATCAGACCATCCAGCACGCCCAGACCCAGCGTGAGGATGAAGGATGCAGTCCACACGACGAACTCGTCGCGCTTGACGCGGTAGAGCCACCTGGCCTCCTTGAACTCGACCAGCGAGTAGCCCGCGACGATAATGATCGACGCCAGCGTGGCGCTCGGGAGGTAGGCCAGGGCACCGGTCAGCGTGTACAGTGCGAGGATCACGATCAGAGTCGTGATGATGGACGAGAGCTGCGTGTGCGCGTTCAGCAGGTTCACGGCTGTACGGGACATCCCGCCCGTAGGGGGCATGGCCTGGAAGAAGCCGCACACGAGGCTGGCAATCCCCAGACCCGTGAGCTCCTGGTCGCAGTTGATGTCTTCGCCACGCTGAATGGCCAGACGCTTGGCCATGGCGATACTCGACAGGAACACGACGACGACCACCGTCAGCGAGTTGTACAAGATCGTTCCGAAGCGGTCACCGGCAATGAGACCCGAGTCGAAGCCGTACCAAGGCACCTTGGGGTCGGGGAATCCACCCGGGATCGAACCCGTGAGCTTCAGGCGCGACGAGCCAAGCGCCCAGCCGACAATGCCGCCGACAATGCAAACCACCAGTGGACCAAGGTCACACACCGTTCGTACGATGAAGATCCCGAGGAGTTTGGCGGTGGACTTCTTGGGGGCTTCATCCTCGGCCGCCAGGTTCTTCTCCGCAGCTTCGGTGACTGGAGTGTATCCGTCTCCCCGACGCTGGCGCGACGTCTCCATGCTCACGTACTGTTGGTCTGTGAGTGAGAAGCCGTGGCTGTGAGAGACCTCGGCGTTGTTCACCACGGGCGTGCGGATCTGCTCCATCTCGTCCGACTTGGCGTGAGCTTCGTCCTTGTCCGGCTCGAAGAGCTGCATCAGCACGGGCGACGGGAAGAAGCGCTTCTTGAAAATCTTGACTCCGAACAAATACGCGATCGAGATGGCGGCCACCGCGAACGCAGTCAAGTTGGTGCTTCCGATGTGCTTGAAGATCTGGTACACGGTCTGCGGCGGGTAGTCTTGCGACTTGAACTTGATGCCCAACGCGTTGGAGAACTGCGACAGCATGATGAGGAGGCCGCCGGCCGACACGAAGCCGCCCATGACCGGCCGCGAGAAGAAGTCGGCGAGCTGGCTCAGGTTCAGGAGCCGCACGATGAGCAGGATGCAGCCACTCAGGAAGGCCATCATGATGCCCGTGGCCACGCGCTCGTCCTCGTCGTCGATGTCTTCCAGGATGGTGCCGACCAGCAGCGACACCTCGGAGCCGCTGGAGACCGACAGCACCGTGCTCGAGCCGAAGATGGCGTACACCAGCGGCGCCGTCGCCGCCGTGTAGAGACCGTGGTGAGCCGGGACGTTCATGATCGTCGACAGCGACACCTCCTGCGGGATGAGCATCATGGCTACAGTGATGCCGGCCACGACGTCGAACTTGAGGTCCCGGGCCACGTCGTAGTGCAGCAGCCAGCGGAAGATCGGCGCGTAGTGCTGCAGCTGCTGCCTCCACGTCCTCTTGGGCAGCGCGAAGCGCTCGCTTTCGCGATGGCCCGTCAGCTGGCAGGCCATCTTGGAATCTCGACTTCGACTTGAGCTGCGCGCCGCAAAAGCTGGAATGCTTCGAGATCGAGGTGGTCGGTCTCAGCTCCGCTTCAGCTCTGCGCCGAGAGACGTGGCCACCTCAGACGACTAACCGCACGCGCCTATGACTCGGAGGGAGCGATCGTATTTGAGTCAAGCTTTGACGGCCCGTACTCGCCAATGACGGCGGCGAAAGCGGTCGAGGTGGCGGGGTGGTACCCAAGCCCGGATGGCTGACGGAGGTCGAGTGGACCGAGCAGGCCAAGGTGGAGGCGCGTTTGTCAGGAATCCTGACTCGACAGCCAGCAGTGCAGACGCCCAAGCAGCAATCGGAGCCTGAAAGCGCGGATGACAGGTCCAGGTGCATGTACTTCGCTTGTCGCTTGCATGTAGAAGTCACCGAGGAGGTCACTCCACCGCCGGCATAGCTGTCGGTACGTAATAGAAACGAAAGTGAAGCCCATCAAACGATGACTGCGATGCCTAGCTGGACTCTCGAGTAGGTCCACCGTGTGCAAGCAGGTCACACGAGGGCTTCCCAGGGGACTTCTACACTTGGGGCGGCTTCTACTGTACATGTAGCTTCACCACAATGTATAAAGCGGCCACACATGACTCACGCCTGCAGCGGAGACTGTCGGACTTGTGATGGACAGATGGTGCGGACGGTCTCAGCTGGTCTTTTCAACGCCGGAATGCCGTCGCGTGTGTCGACGGTGTTGCGCGGTGTCATTGGCGTGCGCTGTCGCCAATGCGGACGCCAGAACGCGGCACGTCAAAGAGTTAGCCGCTGGCCGATTGTACATGTACCGGTACTAGTAGCATACCATGGCACTACTGTAGTAGTACTAGTAGTATCGTACTACTAGTACTACTACAGTAGTGTCATGGTATGCTCGAGCTGTCATCTCCGGCACTATAATACTGTACCGGGGGGGGGGGGGGGGAGAAGGAGTGCAGCTCCGAGCCGCACTCGCACCGCGTGGCATCACCCTTCACGAACTCCTTGCAGTGCGGACACTGCTTCTAGGCCAGCACGTTGCGCTTGAACACAGCAGCACTATCGGATATGGTCAATAAAATGTCTGCAGTTAAAATACTCTTTTGTATGCTTGTCAACTTGCTGGAAGAACGCAAAGAGCCAATCATATCGTACTTAGTACAGTCGGAATGGAGCCATATCTGCAAGTTGAAGTGTATGTATCCTACTTATACTGCTCCCCGCGCTGATAGACGAGCATTTGTGAACATTTAAGCTCCATCGATTCGACGTGAACTAGAGCTATGGAGATGGTGTCTGCTTCGGAGCAAATTGCGAGGATACTTGGCGGCGCGAAGACGGCTGCAGATTCGAAGCATGAGCTAACTAAGCTACCTCTTTCCAAGTTTCGATGGTCTTGGTAGGAATTAGAATGGAACCGACAAGCCTCTCCTCCAACCAGCTGTACACAGCACACATCGGGGGTAGCCAACTACCCACTACGGACACCCTCGTCGCGTTGCGCTTGCACGCCAACGGCTTTGACCCTTAAAAACCAGGTAGCCCTCCTGTTGCAAAGTGCTCGAGATGACTGTGCTACCAAATCCTTTTCACGTCGATCTTTCTACGATCTTTTTGACGCCAGTCGTCGCGCGATCCAAATCGAACGGCCAGGAGGACCCGCTTGGTGTGTCATTTTTGGCGTGTCATTCATTATCCTTTCGGCATCATCGTCAGCCATGTCATCATCTCGGGCGATCGCTCTCTGGTTGGCAGCCACGCTACTCTGTCTCGCCAGTCTCGACGTCAATGGACAACAAGTCGGAACGGCGTGCTCGCAGCCTCGCATCCGCAAGTCGTGGGACTCTCTCAGTGCCGCGGACAAGGCGCTGTACATTGAGGCGGTGGCCGTGGCGATGGATCGCGGTTTCCACCAGAAGTTCGTGCAGATCCACACGGAGCAGCTCACGGGACTGGAAGCGCATCAATCGTGCGTGTTCATCTACTGGCACCGGATGCTGCTGCTGGGCTACGAGAACATGCTGCGCAGCCTCAACCCCGCGTACCAATGCATCACGTTGCCTTACTGGGACCACCTCTCGGGGTCAGCACGTCAGGCAAGCAACAACTGCTCCAGCATCGAAGGGTGCTCCTCTATTATCGCCGACTTCGGCGGCACAACTACTGGAGTGAGTAAATCGCTGTCGGTCTACGGGTCAAGTATCCCCAACTCGATCAAGACAATCTGCGTGACTCAAGGCCCGGCCTATCGCTTTTGCGGGAACAATACGGGCTGTGCGCACTGCATTCTCCGGACCCGCAGCAAGTACCTGAGTGCTACCACATATCCGAACGAGGCGTCCTTCGGGTCTGTGTACCAACAAGTTTTCACGTACAGTGACTCGGGAAGCTTCACTTCTGCGGTCGAGCGAGGCATCCACAGTACGTAGACTTTTTAAACTAAGCTTACGTCGTCAACTCTAACTGTTGTCATTTGCCGTCTACAGACACAGTTCACAATGCACTGGGGGGAGTGATGACGTACCTGCAGGCCCCCATCGACCCGGTGTTCTACTCCCACCACTCGCTAATCGACTTACTCCAGACCATCTACCTCAAGTGTCAGATCGGCGATGAGAAAGTTTTTCTGTCCGCAGAGAACAAAAGTAGCGACCCGCAGGTCTGGACTTCCTGTACTCGATCCAATGGTGGGAACTTCCGTGCCTCGGATAACATCACCATGCGTGCACTGGCGAACGATGGCAAGACATTCGTGAACGTCTGGCAGGATCCGAACAACATCCTGTACCCGTTTTTCAAAGATATGCCGTACCAGTACGCGGACTACGTCGACGCCAAGGACCTCAAGACTTACAGCTACACGTACGACATCAGCGGCGGACTGGCCAACATGTACCAGAACTGTAAGGATTCCAACACATTTACTGCGGTTTCGCTGCTCGCGGACAGTCGACAGTCCCCCAAGAAAAAGAAGGAGCCGCTGCTCCCGACGATATCCGAGGGTACAGACGACGACGATGCGGTGCGACTCTGGCACGTTGCTCTCTTTGAAGCTGCCCAAATTGTCGGGTTCCAAGACTGGGCTGCGAGAGATCAGATGGAGATGATCGCGTGCGTGCATCACGGCGAATGTATCGGCCCTATCGACGACTACACCAACCTGTTCCGCACCAACTTCGGTGTCAAAGGCCACACGCGTTGCTTCTCCATCCTCAAGGATATTATGGACGGCACGCGCATCATCGGAATCCCGATGTGGCGGGAAATCACGAGTCGGTTCTTGCCCTGCCCTTTGCAAGACGGAGATGACTCGGACTCCGAAGAAGGCTCGGAAGCCGCTGTGGCATAGGCTTGCTGGAGGAGAGGTCGAAGGGTGAGGCGCCTGCTTGAAGCAGCCGTGTTATACTAGATTGAATGATGTTCAAAGCCATTACTGGACGGATTCGTTGAGTTGTTTGTCCCCGCTCAAGTGAATTATTGGAGAAGGCGACAACCATGCTCGACAACTTGCTAACTAGAATCACTGTGAATAATGGCTACATGCGTGAATTTCTCTCCCGTTCATCACCCTGCAGCCCTGCAGCTACTTGAGCGTAGCTCTCACTTTTCAAGATCGTCTGTCCCCACGATGCAGTTAGCCACATTTAAGCGGTGGAATCCTTTCGCGGCTCCACCACCACCGCCTGAAAGCACGTCGCTACTTGGTCGGATGCAAGATATCGCCACTCATGAGCTCGAGTCATCTCGTGCGCTGCTTTCAGATTTTCAAGACTTCATTCAGCAGGGCAACATGCTTGACATGGCAGTGGGTCTCATCCTCGGCTCCCGCTTCTCCGCCATCCTCAACTCGTTCGTTGTGGATATTGTGTCGCCAATCACGAGTCTTTTATCTGGTAAGTAGATCAAAGCATCGTATGCCGATATACATGTAAGAGCTAACGATAGTTTTGTTCGTGTAGAACGCAGTCTTGCCAATCTCTATTGGCCCCTACGATGTCCTGCAAGTGCGATCGGGTGCACTAGCCAGACGTGGGAGACGTGGAAGCAAGGCACGCAGCTACAGTAATTTACTCGCTGTATCGATGTCCTATTTAATGACGACGTCGTTGTGGCTTCTAGCGCGTGATGCCGGCGCAGTGACCATCAATTACGGACTGTTCGTTGAGAACGTCATGGATTTTCACATCAATGCTGTTTTCCTCTTCTTCGCAGTCAAGAAAGGTAAGTTTTGATGCCTTGGTGGGGCAGTATTTATGAAATGCCAACATGCGTTGTCGCGCCGTGGTAACTTAGTGTTCGAGATAGTGTTCAAGCGCAACTTCTTGGTCAAGAAGCAGTGTCCCTACTGCAAAGAATTTGTGAAGGGCAATGCAACACGGTGCAAGGACTGCGGCTCCAATATTGACTTCCCTCCGAGCTCGCGGGGGGTATGATGGGCCCCAAACGGAGATCCACTACCCGTACACGTACCAGTAAAATAACACCCGATTGTATATCCGATCCACGTTTAAAGGCATGATGGTCTGCACTTCGACAAAGGCAGCTCGTCTGAATTGTAGCCGGTACTTTACTCCAAGCCTCCGCTTGAGCTTAGTATGCACCGTGGTTACAAGTGATCCTATCAACCAGGGGCTTTCCCACTGCGCACCATGTCGCAGTGATCGGGGATGCGTCCACGACCGGATTTATTCGCTGTCA
Source organism: Phytophthora europaea (assembly GCA_030463285.1). Taxonomy (NCBI): domain Eukaryota; phylum Oomycota; class Peronosporomycetes; order Peronosporales; family Peronosporaceae; genus Phytophthora; species Phytophthora europaea. The sequence continues at coordinate 19,060 of JAHQIV010000518.1, forward strand.
CTCCACCCACCGAGTGAAGTGGCCTCAACTGAAGTTGCTCCGTGCATTGATCGCTGAGCGCCGCGTTAACTTCGCCGCCTCGGAACGGGTGGACAGGTCTGATCACCGGAAGCTGGAGCGACGTAACGAGTGGTGCCGAGGGCGTTTTCTGACGGTCGTGTTATTGAAGTGCCATCGCAGCGTTTTTAACAACTTTTTTTGGTATTTCGGCGTCACTCACAGTCTCCGTTCAGCTCCGTCGTCCTCACCCTTCACAATGGCCGACATCGAGAATGGACTCGACCTCACCCCACGCATCAGCAACGCGTCCTCCATCTACTTCCCACCCAATGCCACAACTGCAGGTTCCAAGCAGTACACGGCTCTGCAGCCACGTGACACCAAGCTCTCGCTGCGTTCCCAGTGGGACGAGAGCGTGGGTCACGGTGTCCGTCGACTCGTGCGCACCGTGCAACAGCATGCCCTGCTACCCCACATCTCGACCACCGACATGAAAGACAAGCTCCGACACGACGTCAAGCACTCGACGCGCTTCTACTGGCAGAACCTGCTCGTGTTCCAGCGCGAGATGCTCTGCGGCGTGGCGGCCATGCTGCTCATGATTCCGGAGACTGTGGCCTTCAGCTACGCGGCCAACCTGGACCCGCTCAACGGACTGTACGCCACGGGCTTCCTCGGTCTGGCCGTGAGTCTGTTCGGCGGCGTGCCGGCCACGGTGGCTGGCGCTGCGGG
>JAHQIV010000519.1:0-19791 GCA_030463285.1 Phytophthora europaea
TGGATGTCGTGGACAGCGGCGACGCGCGCAGGAGACTGCTGAAGGCCTCCTGTGCGCCCTGCAACCCGCCGCTCGCCGGCTTCTTGCCGCCCCACTGCTCCCACGCGCTCATTATAATACTTCAGTCAGTGTCACGACCGCTGAGAAATTCCGACTGATGAGTCGGACTGAATGGGTTTTGGAACATGGGTGGTACGGTGTACCGATCGATGCAAAGGGTGGACCTTTGGTGTGGTGGACGTAAAAAGTAGTCACGAAAGGGAAGATAACGTTATTTTGACGTTTTTCCACCCACAAGCTTCTCTGTCTGTACCGGTATTTTGAGTTTTTTTAACGTGGTGAATCCTGTCACGGGTGAAGAAGTACATGTACCAACAGTGCGGTGGAGTGGACTAACAGACCATCCTGGTCAGTGACAGGTTACGGGATTCAAAGCTATGTATGCTTAGATCGTAAGCCTGTCAACTCTTCACCTCGACCGCCACCACCAAAAGCGTCACTGTCAGCGCGAACATTCATCGCTTGGTATTTCGAGGTTATGGTAACGGTGCAAATATTTCGAGGTCGTTGGATCTTTCTCCGTGAGCGAACGCAGTGGAAATGGTGGGTTTGTCCAGAAATTCACCGTGAGTCCTTAGCGCCCCGTTGCGAGAATGTTGTTGTTGATACTGCCTTTTATATATACCGGTAGACTGCTAGTAGAACTTGGTAGACTGCTAGTAGAACTTGTTTACGAGGGCTACTTCAGTATTATTATAATAGCGAGCCAACTATCGATGAGGGCGATATCAGGGCGACTCTACATTGAAAAACTTCCTCTCGAACGTCAGGATTTCATCTTTATTGTGGTAGTGTGCGAGGTTGTAGTAATGAGTGCGCGATCCTCCGACATCCACGAGAGTACGAACGCCACAAGCGTGGTCGACACGCATGATTCGCTTGACAAGGCAGTCAAGCATCACGGCGGTCCACTGGCGAAAGCTGGCTTCGTTCGTAGCCAGTCTGCAGATCTTGAATTCGTTGAGCATGGCCAGCTGAAGCGCCGAGAGCACGAAGAAAGTGTCGTCTCTGCTGGGCGCAATCGTCAATTCTAGCCACTATCCTGCATGTACGTGAACTACCAGCAACCTACAACACGTTGAGGCACTTAAGCTTGACACAACCGCTTGTTTCACGCTCAGGTTCGTAATTTCTACCTTGGAGAAGTTTTCCTTGTCGTCAGCAGAGTTCAAGCCCTTCGACGACAATCAGGGAAGACTCGCTTCGAAGTTGACGATGGGGCTAGCATTGTACTCTTGGCCCAAGCGTCTTGGGTAGTGCTGATAGACCGATGATCTCTGCCCTTACATGTTAATTAATGTAGCTGTCCGTCTCTTCTGGTTGAAGAAGAGTGGAAGTCCGCGGGGCTTGGTTCTGACGTTCTGAGGTGACTTGGTAGTTTCCATTAGCTCCACATTGTTGCGCGAGTGAGAGAGACCAATCTTCACGGCCATTTCGATCTCCTCCTGTCAATTGAAGCGTGCCCGCAATGGATACATATAGTCAATTAACTAGCTATAACGGCCGAGATCAGACCTTACTATTTCTCCACCCAAACAATTTTTTTTCCAAGAATTGGATAAGACGCGGGTATCAATAGCCAACCTGCGCTCGTGTAATAAACACTCAAGGGGCTTCTCAACGCAAATCACCTCGGGTAGGCTCACAAGGGACGACGAGTCAGCATCGATGAAGCGCGATCCGAACTATCTGGCGGTCTCCGATGCTTCCCCCGACGTCCTGGACGACTTCATGTGGGATGAGCTACGCGACCTCTCGCCACATTCGCCGCTCACAGCTTCGTTCGAGTCGCGCGTGGCGCCCATTGATGTTATCAGTGGAGTGAGCCCCATCAAGAGCTCAAACGTTCAAGTGAACGCACTAAGTTGGCCTGCGGGGGGTGCGCTTACTCTAATTCGTGAGGACAACCAAGAATCGTTGACTCCACTGGCTGGTGGCGGTGCCAGCTTCGATTTGGGTTTTGGCACCGATCAGCTAAAAGAACTGTGGGCTGAAACTAAACGTGACACGGCATTTGTCCCGTTATGGACTGCTTCATCCACTCGGAACTCGCCATCTGCCACATTGTCGGATTCATCGCAACCGCAAGGTTCTACTGCCGCGGACATTCGCCGTCGGAAGAATCGCGAATGGATGCGAAAGTCACGACAAAAGCAACGAGAAGAGCTGGAGAACATGAAAATCACAGTTGCAAGGCTCGAGAGGCAGTACGCCGAGCTCAGTTTGCAATCTTCTAGCGATACCACCCTAAAATCTGGTGGCGGAGCTCTCGTCTGTCCCCGTATGGCGTCGGATTATTCCCAAGGTGTCGAATTGGCTCGGCGACTCGGAGCCGAGAACTTGTACCTGAAATCTGAGATCCAGCATCGATCGACGTGGAAACTCAATTTGTCCCGCGTGTTGCAGTCGTGCCCCCACATCAATGGTCCGAAATGGGCTCAGCAGTTCCAACAGCCAGCACTGGGCGGAGAAGAGGTTCTTCGGATGCAATTGGACACTTTGGACGATTTTGAGGCCCAGGAAGAGTTCGGATTCCACACATTGACCGATCTGGACCTGACCCGCGCGATTTTAGAGAACCGCCGCACCATTTCTCGCGTTCAGAGTCGACTTTTGATCCCGTCGTCGCTTGATACAGATTACGGCGCTAAGACTCGACGGATGCAAACTTTTGGCTGGGAGATGGTGCAACGCGTGCACGGCAACATCATGGAGTGCGTTTTCACGAAAAAATTCCGTGGGTTGAATGTTGCCGAGTTGATGCAAAAGACGTGGGCGAACGATATGCGACTCGGGGAATACAAAAAGGTGAAAGGGGAAACTTGCCGACTCGAGGTACTGCAACAAGTGAACCCGAACGCCTACGTCGTCGGCCGCGACGTGAAGTCTCCGACGCCAGACATTGCCTTGTTTCGGTCTGTGTACGTCCGGTTTCTCATCGAAACAAGTCGCAAACTCGCGGCGGTTAGCGAGGCCACGGCAACTCCGAGTTGCATTGATGCAAGTGCCCCCTCCACGCCTTCTTCCGACTCGGAGAACGCCGAGGGAATGTTGCAAGCGTCGGGGTTTGTTCTCGGCTCGCAAAGTGTGGACACGGACTACTCCCAACACCCGAGAGATGAAGATGTCCGGAACAAAGTGGCGTGGGCTCACATCTCGCTGTCTATTGAGTTTTTAAACGTTGTGAACCCCGTCACTCGAGACGAATTCCAGCAGCTGCGATGGAGCGGGCGGACGGACTATTGCGGCCCGGAGCACGCACAACGCAACGCAAGTGACATGATGCAAGGACTGTTGCGATGGGAGCTGCTGGTCATCTCGCCAGCGCTGAATCTGTCATGTTGAAACGGTATAAGAATAAAAAGAAAGTGGTGCGAGTTGCTTGCACTAATAGTTTCCACGAGAGGTTCTAAGTGTTGCATCTGATGTTGTTTGCAACCTTGGGCTGTCGCTGCTTCATTTTCGCAACGCAACTTCAGTTTCCACCGTTTCTGGCGCTGTGCTGAAGATACGGTGAGTTATTAATTAATCTACAGTACAGCTTTGCTGAGTTACCGGTAGTCCACAACGATCGACGACACACTTTTTTACATGTGCATGTATGAACCTTTGCATGCCAACGGAGGCAAGCGGTTGCGAGGGCATTTCCCCGCAACTCGGATTCTTCTTTGGGAAGGCGGACAGCAGTGCTGTCACAGCACTACATACAATCATTTTAACGTTAACATCGGTTTATCCGTGTAAGCAGCTTTATAAACCTCGCGCAACTGAAGACTCTCAATGGTGCCGATTGGCACACTCAATCCTGATTGAGTCAATCGTGGTAATCAGTACCGTGATCGAGAGCTGGCTAGTTGTGTGTACCGGTACATGTACACGGCCCAGCCAGTCCTTGCACTTGGTTGAAGCTGGAAACGAGAGACCTTGCCGGTTTCACTGCTCGCGGCGCCGCCCCCGCGTCTGGAGAAATTACTGCGACTACAGTGAGCGGGAAAGGGAAGCGCTTGAGACCAATCGCACGCGACGCGATGTCTTGCCAGCAGCTTCAACACAGCTGGGCGTGGAGGTGCTAAACCCGTCCATACTGAAAACCAGTGATCCCCATGTTTATCCTTTTCTGCACGCCAAAGGATAATGATGTCATCTTTCCGCTACACTAATGCTGAACTCAATATCTGATTGCGTTTCATACCTTACCCAGGTCGCCGCTGCTTTTAGTGCGATGGACAGGTGCACTCAGAGCCGGGCCAGAGCGGCACACCTGGGCCAAAGTGAGCAGCAGCAGCCATGGTGGGCTCATTGACGCTTTGCCCCCGGACCGCAGTTAGCCAGTGGCTAAATATCTCTAGCACGCGCGATGATGCACGAGGTGTCTCTAACCGCCAGCGCTGCTGCGGACGAGGACTGGCGCTCGGGCGCCGCCGCCATCCTGGACAGCTACGAGGATGCCATGTGGGACGAGATGCGCCAGCAGGAGGCCGCAGTGAGCGGTGCCAGCCCCGTCAAGAGTCCGGCCGAGTTGGTGCTCGCCCTCGACACGAGTGACGGCAAGAGTCCCATCGGGGGCGAGGAGCAGACCCCCAGTTTAGGAGGAGGTGTTAGCGGAGGGTTGGGGCTCCCGAGTACCTTGGACGCAGTATGGGCCGCGGGCGTCGCCAGCCAGCCAGCCTCCAAAGGTTCGAAAAAATTGGCAGAAGGCAACTCAGCAGGTGCAACTCGGCCTCTAACTTGGGCCAGTGTTGTCCCCGAGCAAGTGCTGGACTGCGCGCAACTGCCTAACGCGGGGGCAATGCAACTGCGGCGGCAAAAAAACCGCGACTGCATGCGCCGTGCGAGGCAACGGCAACGAGAAGAGCTCAAGGAGATGAAGAGCACTGTCACCCAACTGGAGAAGCAATACGCCGAAATGTGTCTCCGAGCCTCCACCACCACAGACGACGTGAATTCTCTAACTGTCAGCAACAGCAAATGCAACAAACTGGCAACAAGCTACACGCAAGTCGTCGACCTTGTGAAACGACTCGGCGCTGAAAATTTGTACCTCAAGGCGGAAATCCAGCAACAGGCAACGTGGAAGTTGCATTTGCACCGGATTTTAGAGAGTCGACCGGAAATGGACGGCCCCAGGTGGGCGCAACAGTTCCAGCAACCCGCTTTGGGTGGTGCCGAGGCGCTGCGCATGCAACTCGACCGATTGGACGAGTTTGAGGCGGCGCAAGTGTTTGGCTTCCACCCGTTGACCGAGTTGGACCTCACCCGAGTCATTCTGGACAATAACCGGACCATGGGTCGCGTGCAAAACAGGTTGTTGCTGTCGTCGAGTCTTGCAGGGGAAGGGCGCCTTAAACCCCGGAGGATGCAGACTTTCGGGTGGGACGTGGTGCAAAAAGTGGAGGGAAGTGTCATGGAGTGCGTTTTCACCAAGAAGTTTAGGGGGTTAAATGTTGCCGAGCTCATGCAAACGACCTGGGCCAACGACATGAGACTCGACCGGTTTAAGAAAGTCAAGTGTGAGACGAGCCGCCTTGAAGTGCTGCAACAGATTAATCCGAACGCCTATGTACTGGGGCGGGATGTGATCTCCCCCACGGACGACATCTCGACGTTCCGCTCCGTGTTCGTTCGGTTCCTAATCGAAACCAGCAGGAAAATCCCAGCGTCGTCCGAGTCGATGGCCACCCCCACGTACGTGGATGCAAGTTGTCCGTCCACTCCCCCGCTGTCTCCAGGATCGGACTCGGAGACCGAGGAGCTCATGCTGGAAGCCACGGGTTACGTGCTCGGAACGCAAAGTGTGGATATCGATGGGTCGCACCTGCAGGACGACACGGATGAGAAACTGGCGTGGGCGCACTTGTCGTTGTCTATTGAGTTCTTAAACGTGGTGAACCCGGTCACGGGCGAAGAGTACCAGCAGCTGCGCTGGACGGGCCGCACGGATTACCGCGGCGAGGAACACGCACATCGTAACGCTGGTGATACGCTGCAAGGAATGTTACGTTGGGAGCTGCTGACTATCGCGCCGGCACTGAACCTCGTGTCGCTCTCTCTGGATTAAAGTTGGTCGTTGCGTGGATCGTCTTGCTTGTGTTTAGTAGTTTTATAGCTGTGTTTTGAGGTGCAACTGCTTGCTCTTTCGTTTAACAAAGATGTGTTATTTCGCGATCGAGAACATCTTTGATGCGTGTTCCACGACTGCCGACATGAGATCATTTCAGTAGCAGGCAAGTTGAAGTGCCTGCCATCTACTGTATATGAGAGGCTCAACGTTTTTCCGCGAACTGATTAAAATTGCTTGCACCTCATCGGAGAAAGGCCACGCCATCAGTGATGAGTGCATCCACCCTCCATTCATTCACGCTAACGTCGGATAAACAAAGTCGTGACGGGCCCGAAGAAGCGTTGAGCAGAGATTAATTAGGGTCAACAGATTGAGTCGTATTGCATTTTGACCTTAGCAAATACTGTTAACGGAAGTGCCAGCTTCGCGAGCAACTTTGTATGTATCGGAGCCCGCCACAAATTATTAAGCAATGCAAAATGTCCACACAATTACTTACCTTGTAACGTATTAATAATTGAAGTACAAATAATAGAGAGATTTCGGAGCAATTCCTTACCCTTACATTAGCCTAAGTTCGCACCCGATGTGACCCTTTTTCGCCCTCTCCTCTGTGATTTTCCCCAGATACCTTTACCTTCTATCTTTGATTAAGTTCAGCCCCAAATGCCGACTACATACAATAAGTAAGCATCTTGTAACTTTCTAAATGAATGCAAATCAAATCACATTCAATAAAATGTGAGGGCGCACTTAAGCTTAATAAATGCCGTTGAGGGTAATGCGAGGGTGAGTACAACTCCGAAATCTCTCTAATAGAGAGGTTTCGTGCAAATCCTTACCTTCACTTTTCCATCAGACAAGGGAATAGATGTGAGGGTGATGATTTTGCCGCGCAGAGGTTTCGCTGTGTCAACCTTCACGGCGCTGCAGCCAACCGTATTAAAGCCAATCAGATTCATTTATGAGAGTGTACGACAGAAAGCAGCACACACTGAGTTCGACGATGCAGTTCACCCTAGACGAAGCACTGGAGTTGCTAGCACTGCTAAGCTCGTTCGGGAAGGAATCACTGTGGACTGCTTTGCTACAGACTGGCTGCTTTGAGACCTCAGAGCGACCCCTGATTCCTGCTGTGCGTCTTAACCTCGGCGCATACTGCGATGCCAACGCAGAACTCGACTTCCGGTTCGACGTGCGCGGTGTGCGCCTTCTTGTGCGACTGTTTGCACTTCCTGCTGTCATTGTGACGGAGAGCAACGACGGGTGCATGCTGAAGAAGCCACATCACTCCTTCTGTACCGGCTCAGCTTTTATCGCCGCCTGCATGACATGGCTAGCACCTTTGGCCGATCAAGAACGGCCTTAAGTCGTATATTCCTTTGGATGGGTACGTGTTCTATTGCTATAATTTGGTCTCTATCGTTGCTAATTACATGTGTTCTAGTTGACTATGTAGACGCAAGGTACAGCGATCGCATGTATTTCCACCTAGATTTAGTGCGAAGACAAATGGGTGCATACTGCGCGGCAGTCGAGCACCGAACCTCCGTGTCTGACGTGTTCGCTTTTCCCGACGGGACAAAGATCGGAATATGCCGCCCTTCGCCCCGCAAAGGGCATCGATCTGAGAATCTGCAGCGCCAAGTCTACAGCGGTCATAAGCGACTACACTGTCTTCTATTTCAAGGTAACATGACATTGGCTAATTGTATGAGTGGTTCTTATAATTGTTTGACTAATTGCTTATACTGCTAGGTTTGACCACACCCGACGGACAGTGCATGCATTTTTTTGGGCCGTTGGAAGGACGCCGACACGACACTACTGTTTTTGCAGCTAGCCGCCGCCTACATTTTTTTCGCGAGAATGTAGACGTTTTCGATGGCAAAGCGATCTTTGGCGACCCTGCATATTCTGTAAGTGACTTCGTTGTCACGCGATTCAAGGATGTGGTGCTGTCAACGCATGCAACGATTTTCAACAAGCAGATGAGTGCAGTGCGAACCGCTGTCGAGTGGAACTTTGGGATCATGAAACGACTTTGGGCTTTTATCGATTACAAGAAAGATCTGAAAGTTGTTCTAAGCCCTGTAGGAAAGTTTGTACGGCTAGCGATGTTCTCGACAAACTGCCACTGCTGTTACTATGGCGGCAACCAGATCAGTCGCTTCTTCGATGTTGCACCCCCATCACTAGAGGACTATTTAGACCAGTCCTATTAACTCAATAGATGCAAGAACCAACCACAGTTCTATTTACTTCTTATTCGCTAAGTGCTCTAGCAAAAGAATAAAGCGCTGCTCAAGATCACGACGACTTTGGCGCTCTTGATCCCATTGCTCTCAACGCATGGTGAGTTCCTGCTCCTTCTGGGATTGTAGGATCTCAGCAAGCTTCGCGAACTTGTTGGTTCGGGAAGGGCTTTCAGCTGACCCGCCGTCCGCCTCTCGCGGCCGTTTGAGCCGTTCGACAGCAATGCGGCGTATAGCTTCGCCAGCACTCTCACTTGCAGCGTTTTTCTCCTCCCTTGCCTTCTTCTTGGCGGCCTTTTTAGCTTTCATTTCTTGCATTCTCAAGATTAGCTCATCCACGAGCTCGTCCTTCTCGGTGTGCGACTCCGTTACACCCGAGAGGCGCTTAGCTGCACTGTTCTTTTTGTTGGCGGCAGCTAAATGCATACATACACACTCGTATTCATAAGATTTGGGTGATAACGTAAGTAGTAGCAAATTAATTTACTTATCAATGAGTACGTTAATACGGTTTTGAGCTATTTTGCCGGACAGGCTCTTACGGGAGATGTCCGGACAAGCCACCAGCGCCTCAGCTAGCTTCTCCCACTGCTCCATGACCTTGCCGTGCTCCTGCAAGCAGGGCTCGTCCGCAATTGTCTGCTTGAGAAGCATGACATCTTCAGCCTCGGAGGAGTTCTTTTGTTTGGTTGGTTCTGCCATTGCCTAAGCAAAAGCGAATGGGCTGGCTGGCTGAGGGTGGTGACTGCAATTCACTACAGCCACGACTTCCATCAGAATTTATGGGCGACGATTAGGGTAATTTAGTGTTTTAAACAGCTTTTTGATGGTAAAGGTGAGCACGTAACCTCTCTATTAATAATGCCTAACAGTTTCTCCCGTTCCTCAAAAACGTCTCCTGCGCCTGCTTCGCAGTTGCAGCATCCACCCAACTAATAAGCACGCCTTTATCAAAGCCCTCACTGTGAGGACGCTGAAGTACATTTTTTAAGTGTCACAGGTTTGAATTATCTTCATGTAACGCATTTACTTCAGTACCGTAATTGAATATGCTCTTACAGCCAATCTACAATCAAGTGTACGCACACACCAATACGAACTTAACTAAACATGTGCTGCCGTCAACAGTTTTTTTGCGATCTTCTATCGCCAAGGGTCAGTCAAGTTTCCCCTCAAATGGTGCACCAAACTCGGAGAATCGCAGCTGTGCACGACGCTGGCGAGCGATCACCGTTGCTTAGTGACAAGCAACAGCCTCACACTTATGTGGCAATCCCTGACACTCACAGAGATACTCCACTTCAATCAGAGCCCAAAGTCGCCCAGGAGCTCCAGACTCTGCTGTCGCTAGTGTACCCCGTTGTGAGTTTTCGCAAAATTTGGCTCAAATCCAACAAAATAGAACTTACATATTTTCTTTGTTCTAATTCATTTTTTTCTAGGTGATGACAACAGGACTGGAATTCCTGCCTGGCTTTACGTGTATCATCTTGGCTGGACACATTGAGTCTCCTCAAACGCAACAGTACGTGGATGCTGCCACTTTGTCCACAATGGTAAACTATTCTTTTTTTTTCTTGCATTGATAAGGTGCAGGTGAGGCGAATGTAGTTAATTTTTTTCCTAGTTCATGAACATTTCAGCCATTTCTGTAGGCTCTGGACTATCGTCGGCGTTGGATACGCTCTGCTCTCAGGCGTACGGCGCCAAACGGTTCGACAAGATTGGGCTTTACTTCCAAGCTGGGTGCATGGTCATTGCAACTTGCTCTGTTCCAATTTTCCTCCTGAATTGGTACTCGGGGCAGTTTTTACTACTGGTGGGGCAGGATCCGGAGGTGTCGAGACTTGCGCAGAGCTTCTCTCGCTGGGCCGTCCTGGGCGTGCCGTTTGTGTTTCTATATAAACTACTGCGAAAGGTGTTGCAGGCGCAGAATATTATGAAGCCGCTGGTGGCCATTGCCGCCATTGGAGCTGCCGTGAACGCCGTCTCCGGCTACGTATTGACGTACCATACGTCCATGGGTTTCGAGGGTATTGCGCTGTCCAGGTCGCTAGGCAACATGGCTCTCCCGTTGCTCTTGATGCCATACTTTTATTGCCACCCGCACCACCTCAACCAATGGTGGCGAGGGTGGAATTTGCAGAAGGCTCAGGCTCATGTGGGGCTCTTCCTGCGCCTAGGGCTGCCGGGTTTTCTGATGATGACGTTCGAATGGTGGGCATTCGAAGTGCTCACGCTGATGTCTGGCGTCCTGCCCGACGCTGTGAAGTCGGTCAGTGCGCATGCTGTGCAGGTGAACGTGAACAATATGATCTACATGGTGTTCTGGGGACTGGCAGTCGCTGCGAACGTTCGGATCGGCAATTGCCTTGGTGCGAATTCGCCCAAGCAGGCGCGACTTGCGTGCAAGGTTGCTCAGCTGCTGACGCTGTCGATTTCGGTCACATTTGCCATAGTGATGTACTTGTTCCGTGGCTCGATTCCAAGCCTCTTCCTCACGGACCGAGAGGGTATTGAGCGGTCGGCGAGTCTGCTCGCAGTTTGGGCGCCGTTCGAAATACTCGACGGGCAAAACGCCGTTCTGCAGGGTGTTTACCGAGGCCTAGGCAAACAGAAAGTGGCGGCTACTATCAGTGCGGTGGCCTACTACGCGTGTGGAATCCCAGCTGCGGCGCTATTCGGCTTTTATTTTGCATTGGGTGTTGAGGGTCTGTGGCTGGGATTCGGCCTTGGGGTTTTCGTCTCCGCCACGATGCTGCTGTGCATGTTACTGGGGCGATGGTCATGGAGAGAACTTGCTGAAGATGCCCAGAAACGCATAGCACACTAATAGTGAAATCGCTACGGCTACTGTAGCCGTGAAGATGAATGTTTGGAAGTGACCTGTAGTCGCCGGTTTGCCTGAATAATGACATCAACTGATCAAGGAACATACTTCAAGTATGTTGCAACGCAGTGGGTCGATTTCATCTGTGTTCTCGTCGATCATAAGAAGTCTATCCGCAGGATCATTCGGCCGTGCGCTTCTGAGCCTCGTCCGCGAGTTTGGCCCACGTCCAGCGCTCAAACAGCATGTAGAACTGCAGCGAAGCAGCAACGAAGATGCCGAAGCCGAAGCCCAGCCAGAGACCCTCGACGCCCAGCCCAAAGTGGAAGCCCAGCAGGCCGGCGACAGGGATGCCGAAAATGTAGTAGGCCACTGCGTTCACGGTGGCAGCCACCTTCTGCTTGCCGACACCCCGGAAAATGCCCTGGATCACTGCATTCAGCCCGTCCAGCACTTCCAGTGGCGCCCAGACAGCCAACACGCTTGCCGCTCGCGCGATGCCCTGCGGGTCGTTGAGGAAGAGGCTTGGAATACTGCCACGCAACACGTAGAGCGTGATGGAGAAGGTGGCCGAAATTCCCAGCGTCAGGAGCAGCGAGACCGTGCACGCGAGCTTCGCCTGCTTCGGTGCATTGGCACCGAGACAGTTCCCGACACGGATGTTGGAAGCGACTGCAAGACCCGCGAAGGTCATGTAGATGGTGTTGTTGATGTTGACCAGCACGGCGTGAGCGCTGACCGACACGACCGCATTCGGGAGGATGCCCGCCATCAACGTAAGCAGCTCGAACGCCCACCACTCCATCGTCATCATGAGCATGCCGGGAACTCCAAGCCGCAGGAACAGCCCCACGTGCGCGAAAGCCTCCGTCATGTTCCATCCGCGCCACCACTGGGTCAAGTGGTGCGGGTGGTAGTAGAAGTACGGGATCAGAAGCAACGGCAGCACCATATTGCCCAGCGATCTCGAGAGCGCGATGCCCTCGAAGCCCATCGACGTGTGATACGTCAGCACGTAGCCCGTCACAATGTTGACGACGTTGCCGAGCGCCGCGATAGCCACTAGCGGCTTCATGATGTTCTGGGCCTGCAGCACCTTGCGCACCAGTTCGTAGAGGAAAACGAAGGGCACTCCAGGCAGCATCCACCGAGAAAAGCTCTGCGCCAGCCTCGACACCTCCGGGTCTTGCCCCATGTACAGCAGAAAGCTCTCGGAGTACCAGTTCAAGAGGAAAACCGGTCCAAGACACGCCACGATAATCTGCAGTCCGGCCTGGAAGTAAATTCCAATTTTCTCAAACCTCTTCGCCCCGTACGCCTGCGAGCACAGCGTGTCCAGTGCCGACGTGAGCCCAAAGCCGATGGAGTACGCTGTGATGTTGATGAACTGCAGCAACAAACACAAACACACAAAAAACGGGTCAACCCACCATTTCCACCTCATATATCCAGCCCATACTGCAACTCACCATGGTGGAGAGTGTGGCTGCGTCCACGTATTGCTGCGTGTGTGGAGACTTGATGTGCCCCGCCAAGATGATGCACGTGAAGCCCGGCAGAAACTCGAGTGCAGACGTCACGACCTGCACACAAAGTCTCAGTTAACTCACTGCCCGTTTGAATAAGAACTGTAGCGTCGCTAGATGCATAGTATAGTGCAAATAGCCACTGGGACTTACGACGGGGTACACCAACTTGAGCAGCGTCTTGAGCTCCTCGACGACGTGGGGCTCGGCTTCGTCCGGGATCTCGAGGCTGCCGGCGATTCCCACGACCGTCTCGGGTGTTTGCTTGTAGTCCAGCAGCGGCTGGCGCTCCGTTGGGCTGCGGGGCTCGAACGCCATGCTGGGGCAGTGCGCACGAAGGGATACTGAGCCAAATGCCAGCGGACCAGTCAGTCAACCCGATGTCAGTGTCGTTACGTCGACGGTTGAATGCAAAAACATAACGGTCCGTTGGTGTGGTAGACATCAAATAGCATGTTGAAGTGACTAAGTTGCTGTAAGGTTGCAGCTGGAGGGAGTGTGGGTCCTGCGCGGGTGAGGCGCGCTGGCTGTGGGCGAGGCGTCGGAGAGCTCCTCGTCGCTGGAGCTGAAGCACTCGAAGCACAGTGCCGCCATGGACATGGTCGGGCGTGCGCGTTTGTTGAGGCTGCGGCGCTTCTCGAGTGGGGCAATGTACGGGGCCGCCAGAAGACGACGACGCGTGAAGGACGCCGCAGAGCGCTCGGGGCTGCTCGTAATGGGCGACAGGCCGTCACATCTTGTAGCCGCCGTGCTGGAAGCAGCGCTGGTACAGTTTGGCGCGCTTGTTGCATCAGGCTCGGTGCACTTGGAGCCACCGCCGTGACGGACGCACAGGCCACGGGAGACGGAGAGGTTCTTGCAGCCCTCGACTTGGCACCCACAGAAGCAGAAGGTTGCACACACACAGTAATCAGTGACGGCTATCGCGACTTGTGTCTATCTCGGTGCACGACAAACGGTGCCCAGATCCCCAACACACTTGCAACACGAGCGATTCCGTCGGTGTCGTCGAAAAAGAGACTCGGAATGCCGTCATGCAGTGATCATTGCAGTGATCATTGCAGTGATCGCTAGTGAGTGTGTCAGCGCTACTGTACACTAAAGTCGGCCTGCTTGGAAGCATTGGGTCATTTAGATCGATTTCAGGATACCGTTGTTCCATCCTTTAGATGTGCTAACGACTAAGATAATGCCCGCCCTCGCTAGATCATCCTGGGGTTGTTAGCTACGGGATTGCCCATGCTAACATTAGCGCCGGTGTTAAAGGGCGATGGTGAGTGTAGGAGGCCGGCATGTCCACTCCCGGTCCGAGCCAATCCCTGGAGGGCCTGCACCACTGGGGTCCAACGCGGAGGCAAACGCATGACGTTTGCCGCAGTCACTTTGATGCTCTTTTTGGGGTCCATGGCAATGTTCTATAGCGAATCTACCATGGTGCGAAATGTATCCATGATATCCTCACTGACAACAACAACAAGCATTGGCGCCGGGCAATTGCCCGCGCGAATACTGGTGGCTACGACCCGAGCCGCGAATAACATACACTAGCTCAAGTTATGTTCATTTGCATGCACCGCATAAACAATGTTCAAGTTGTGACCACGTGCGCCCATGGTAGCGCCCATGGTAGCGTCTCCACCTCGCTTGTGCTCTCCAAACCGCCGTTCTGTCTGTCAGTCTTAAGCGGCAGTGATATATTGATTAGATACCTCGATATCACAATGCATTGTGTGTGGTGTCACTGCAATTTAGTTCAACGCTTTTCGCGCTGGCCGTTTGTGCTGCACTACGAGCTCCTCCGCAAATCCAAACCACTCGCTGTTATCGCAGACATCGGAAGTATGATTACTATCAGGTTCTGTGGAGCAAAAAGCAGCAATAATTGAGTAGAACGATAGCAAGTCATCAGCCCTTCGAAATATGTGCCGATGCTGGCAAGGGGTCACACATCGCGACCTTGTGCACACAACATATTAATAATACCTGGGACCGTTGGAAGCACCGCTTGTACCGTGATATTCATGAGCTGCGTTGGCAAGGTTTTAATTCAGCATCACTCGATTTTACCTTTGTTTGCAGAGTCGCTGCATCTGAGAATTGCAAGCCTACCAGGTACGTTGTGCATGTATCGCTTTGTGATTTCGTTCAGACTTCTAGGGCACGACTGATACCAACAGTAGCATAACAATTGGTTGATGCATGTACTGTCAGCGTGGCAATGGTAACGTTAGATCTAGCACCTGCCTCGTTCTCATGTGACGTGAGGGATCTACACCCGCGTGCAGAAAAATCCCCGACAACACCCAAATCCCTACCACCGCACCGCGAGGTCAGCCCCAACGTCTCGTATCATCGATACTAACCCAAGGTGCTGCTCGCGAAGTGCCAGAGCTCTGTCAATGCTTTTGAATCAATACTGTAGTGCCATTGGCGTGAGTGAATAGGCTTGCACGCGCTATAGAGGACAGTTGAAGTGCACTTCAACTTAAAATGGAGTCTGTATGACAAGGCCTTGGAGGCTCATCAAACCCCTTGTACGGTACGATCCTGCTCGCTCTCTTCCTCGAGGTATACATCTACACACGACAACACTCGCCCAAAGAAGCCAAATGTATCCGGCATGTCGAGCAATTATTAATTAATTCGGTGGTCGTAATATTTGCGTTTTGGATCACCGAGTTTCACGCGCATTTTGCTGCTTGGAGCGATCGCAGCTTCGATCAGGCCGACTGCGCCACGTGGGAAGAGCTGCATGTCGCCGAGGACAATTAGTCGACGCGCGCGGCGTCTGAGTCGTGACGGCAAAAGACAGGCTCGTCCGCGATACAGCACAAACCCTCCAAGACGCCAAGCGCGACAAGCTCCCGAGCAAACGTGCGAGCAGGCGGACTGCACCTCCACAACCGCGCGATAATCCGCAGTGTCGCCATTGCGGAGCCAGTCGAAGTTCGAACCCGGGCTACAGCGCGGGGACCATAGAGCGACTGGCCCTTCCTCGTTGCGCAGACAAACAACGCACTTCAACCTGGACGCGGCTCGCCTCGATACGGCTGGGCTGCACGCCTATAATAGTCGCAGCTGGCGCCGCATTGCCGCCCGAATCAGGACGCGGCACCTGCACCTGCCTGCCGGTTGGCTGAGCTTCCCCAGCTGGGGGCAACTAATTGTATAATACCAGTACCTGACTACAAGCATGTTGCCGTCCGAAAGGATACGGACCGTCGTCGATGCGGGCTCATCTCCGGCATGACAGGCGAAGCGAATCAGGTATCCAGGCTCGCGCCGCTATACAATGTAGCGCCCCGCGCAGGGGACAAATGCGCTCAGTGCGCAGGCAGGTAAGGGCAGCGAGCAAGGCACGGTCAAGGCAACGGGAAGCGGCCCCTGCTTCAGCATTTCCAGGAGCGCGCTGCAAATCGCGCGCGGCGAGCGGGAGCGATCTACGATTGAGCGCAGGCCTCACTGACGCACTCGGGGCGTGTCTCAGCTGCGCGACGGGTTCGGAAAAGTCGCGTCCGCATACAAAAACGCTGAGCAAAAGCTTAGGCGGGTTCGGAAAATCCGAAAACGCATCCCTAAACTCAGGCTGCAGTAAAAATTGACCCCACAATCAGACAGGCTTCACCTCATTTAAAACCAGTTTGAGGCGCAGACATTTTCCTCTACGTACTCATAGTATCCCAGGATATTAGATTGAGGAGGGTGCTATAGCTTGTTGAAACGGGATACGAAGCGCTATATCCCTCTTTCGTAGAATAAATAAGAAATGCATGATTAGTGAGAATATGCTGCACTCAATGATGATTGCGGTCTGAAATACTGAGGGCGTATCAAACTACCGTAAAATACATGTACAGCTCGGAGACCGTCAACGCCGCACCATCGCTGCTTCGAAGCAGAGCAACAACGCTCGACGTGCTCGCTGGCTGTGCGTCAATACCACGCGCGTTGCCGGCGTTGCGTCGTGCAATGTCAAACGGTTTCCGTCGAGGTCTATTTGAGGCGCGGTCCTCACCCAAATGGTCAGCGTCGGGTTGAAAAACCGCCGATGGAACGGCGTTTCACTTGGTTTCACTATAGCGTTCCCTTCCGGATGGTTGACGTGCATCATTACACTAGTCCTCTCTATTCTTCAGGGAGGGATGACTCGTCTGTCGTCGCTTCACCTCCGAGCCAAGCCAACTCCCTCCACGTGGCCCCGGGACGCTCATTTCCCTTTTCCCCCAGTAGGCGGCAGATCCCCAAGACCCCAAGCCCACTCCCCCCACTCCTCTGCATCAAGATGGCTGACGAAGACGTCCAAGCTCTGGTCGTGGACAACGGCTCCGGCATGTGCAAGGCCGGTTTCGCCGGCGACGACGCCCCGCGCGCCGTGTTCCCGTCCATCGTGGGCCGCCCCAAGCACCTGGGCATCATGGTGGGCATGGACCAGAAGGACGCGTACGTCGGTGATGAGGCCCAGTCCAAGCGTGGCGTGCTGACGCTCAAGTACCCGATCGAGCACGGCATCGTGACCAACTGGGACGACATGGAGAAGATCTGGCACCACACGTTCTACAACGAGCTGCGCGTGGCCCCGGAGGAGCACCCGGTGCTGCTGACGGAGGCCCCGCTGAACCCCAAGGCCAACCGCGAGCGCATGACGCAGATCATGTTCGAGACGTTCAACGTGCCCGCCATGTACGTGAACATCCAGGCCGTGCTGTCGCTGTACGCGTCGGGCCGTACCACGGGCTGCGTGCTCGACTCGGGCGACGGTGTGTCCCACACGGTGCCCATCTACGAGGGCTACGCCCTGCCGCACGCCATCGTGCGTCTGGATCTGGCCGGCCGCGACCTGACGGACTACATGATGAAGATCCTGACGGAGCGTGGCTACTCGTTCACGACCACGGCCGAGCGAGAAATTGTGCGCGACATCAAGGAGAAGCTCACGTACATCGCCCTGGACTTCGACCAGGAGATGAAGACGGCGGCCGAGTCGTCGGGCCTCGAGAAGAGCTACGAGCTGCCCGATGGCAACGTGATCGTCATCGGCAACGAGCGCTTCCGTACCCCCGAGGTGCTGTTCCAGCCGTCGCTCATCGGTAAGGAAGCTTCGGGCATCCACGACTGCACCTTCCAGACCATCATGAAGTGTGACGTCGATATCCGTAAGGACCTCTACTGCAACATCGTGCTGTCGGGCGGTACCACCATGTACCCGGGCATCGGCGAGCGTATGACCAAGGAGCTGACGGCTCTGGCCCCGTCCACCATGAAGATCAAGGTGGTGGCCCCGCCCGAGCGCAAGTACTCGGTCTGGATCGGTGGCTCCATCCTGTCGTCGCTGTCGACGTTCCAGCAGATGTGGATCTCGAAGGCCGAGTACGACGAGTCGGGACCGTCGATCGTGCACCGCAAGTGCTTCTAAGCTGCCGGCAGAGGAGTCAACTGGTCTTAGAATCGGGGGCACATGCGCCGCCGCCTGCGCGTAGCGTCTTGAGGCTTAAGTGCTTCGGTGCGCGCGCCGGCGGAGGCGTCTGCCGCCCATTTACTTTCAAGCCTTTCTTTGCTTTAATTTCTAAAATACTAGGATTGATGTTGTGATCTATCCCGCCCGTGTTTGCTGTCATGCGCCTCCAATGAGGAAGCGCAGGCATGACTGTCATCTCCATACTCTCATATTAATACTACCATATTAATACTACCAAGAAACAACGCAGAATACTTAAACTCATCGCCAGAAGCCTCTTTTGAGTCCGCAGCAGCGGTCGCCGATGCCGGAAAGGTAGCGACAGCCAGCAGTACAACAAACGCATAGTCGACGTTCTTGGGACTTGGTCAAGCGCGAATTGTGAAGGGGACGACTGGTTGGAGCCAAGAAGTTTCGACATACAGGAAGATCGCACTGCAAAATACTACCAAGTACATGTATTGCTGTAGTAATACGAAGTACGAAGTAGTACTACTAGTATGAATGCTGGAAATAGAAAAACTGAGATCAGTTGCCGGTTTTTGAGTTCTACCCAAGCTCGATGAAAAGCACCAGCGTGTGCTACGCTACTTTGGTTGGCCGTCCCTCCGATTTCCTGGGATAGCGTCGACCTTTTGAGATGCGATAGAAATCTACGTTCTGCAAACTCTGTTCACGTGATGACTTGGCTGTAAATATTGCTTCTGCAGAGTATTCGTCACTACCAATCGCGGATGTCTGCGGGTACACGCATCAGAATGCTCATGACCACGCGAAGATTTACAGCACTGCTGTGATGCTTGCATTCGCCAGAAATGAGGTTCGAGGTTGTCCGAAAATCGACGCGATCTTCGTTTCGAGTTCGGAAGAGGTTTTCAAAGCGCGTCGAGCTATCGATTGCACCTCCTCGCTGTTTTTGAGACGATCGCGAATCTTCATGTACGATGAAATCGTTTCGGCCTATCGTTTACACCAATGCGCAACATGTTATGTTCGGAAGCATTATTAATACAGTACATGTACCAGCACATGAACAGGCGTCCTTCTCTCTTCCACATCCGTCCTTGTGAGTTGGACCCGCACTTCTTTCTCCGATAAGCCAGCCGAGAGGAGTGACTCCCCTGCAAGTTCCAACTCCTCGAGGCCATTGGTGTCCACCACACCGTTCATCACGGACCCAGGAAGAGCTGCAACTTATCGGCTTCGCCCTTGATCGTGTCAGTCTTCTTCGCCTTGATCGCGTCCTTCAGGAGAGCCTCCGTCTTCCAGTCTTCAATGATGATACAGTATAGAGATCACGCTCCCTTCTCCAACGAGCGCGCAGTTTATTAATATAATAGCAGCACCATCTTTCCTCGGGTCCTTGAAGACAGCTGTGCTGCCATGTGAGTAATATCTTGTGCTAACGTACTCGTAGTCGCTGATGTGCGCCACACCATCGGACACCGCACCCACTTGCACTTGCACTTCGGCCGCGTCAGTCTCAACCCAAGTGTGACCGATCAATGGCGGACTCGACGGAGCAGACGTCGCTGCTGGTGGGCGAATGCGACGTGGACGTGGCGTTCGCGCCGGCCATCATCTCGCGCGGCTCGAGCTTCCCG
>JAHQIV010000520.1:0-19787 GCA_030463285.1 Phytophthora europaea
ATTTATTCATAATCATCAGTCTTGATCGGCTTATCGAAGTTATATCTGATCTGTTCTTTGACCGAATCGATAAACAACATCTGGCCTTTTCGCTCCGTGGCCTTATTGTAGTAATAGACGATCGAGCGCTCATCAACGTTTTTGATATTAAAATCTTTGACAACCATCTGCAAATCTCGCTTCGAATTGGCTTTTAGAATCGCGACGTACTCTGCATTCAATCTAATCATCTTATCGGTGGCAAAGTAGCTGTGGCTTAGGAATATGGTACTCAATTTGAAGTGTCGGCCCCTAGTCATATAATGTGAGAATAGATTTTTAAATTCTTCTGAAGTAGTTTATCGTTGCTGAAGTCATCTATAATGATCAGCTCAGGTTTATTCTAGTTTAATGGTGTGTGACGCACTTGATCAACACTCGGTGGAGCATCAGGATCAGCAAAATTGATGAATCCATCCAGTTTATCGCGGAGATACTCATAGAGCTCTTGATGAGGATTGCGAGCGATGATAGTTAGGTGGGCAAATACGTGAGGTGAGTGCTTGAGAATGAAAAGACACAGATTATTCTTACCGCTAAATGATGGGCCCAATACAACCATTCGGAACAATGCCTTAATGTCAAGTGCTGGAATATCGCCCATGGATGCGGTTTTAAACTTCTTTGGAAGAGAACCACCATAATCTGGGATACCACTCATGATTGTGTACGAAAATAGCTGAATCTATATATGAAATCAGAGATTTCAAGTGATATCTTCGATATCATATAGCTTGAGACAAAACAAACATGAGCGGATTTAGCTATCCTCAACCAATATTCAATTCTCCCATTTATAACCCAGCATTCTACCTATCACTAGATGCTAGTGGATTGCTAACGTATGATTACGCCCAGACGCTTTATCTGAGTAAAAATGACTACCGGCTAACTTACATTACCGGTATCACACAGGGAACAGCGACACCGGGTGTTGCCCCTTGTTCCAGGAACTGGAGGTGATATTAACGGCATTGGAGCACTTAGCTGCTCTGAAGTGGTGATTGTAGTGATCAATACCCTCGACATCGTATTTGTTCATCAATCGAAGAACAGTATTTTTGGCTGGTCGGTAGACGCTAGGCGTCTTCGAAAAGGATAGAATACTCATTGCATCTGTTCTTCTTGTGATCTTTAGCTTTCGTAGTCGTTGCGAAAACCATTTCACATTTAGGACACTGATATTTACTTAGAAACATATCAACGTTCTTGATGTATAGAGCATGACTGCTGTAAGATAGAATGTTAAGTGCATTAAACTCCTTATCCGATTTACGAATGCATTCTACCTCTCCTGTTGTTACATCCTTTGTGTATACATTGATACCCAGATTGAAACATTCATCAAGCTCATCAAACTGAAGGATGTCAATCGGCTTGAAACCACGGAATAAACTTAGCGTGTAGGTAATGTTCTTGAACTCATAATACTTCTTAAAAGCTGAGTTTACATGCGCTTGAATCGTTCTGGGATTTTGTTTAGTATCACCTAGCTTATGGTATGCAATACAGTGGAAACACATTGATTGTTCGTTGGGGGGAAGTTAATTACATGCTTGTTATCTCTAATCACCTTTGGAATGACAACTGCACTGTCGCCTAGTGCGTGATTGCGTTTGTATATGAAAATCCTGAAACCTGTTATTGCTTTTAGCTTGTACCCAGATTTGGGATAGTTTAGTCTATCCGCGAGTTCCATTGACCTGATTTCGGAAATTACTTTCTTGCGAATATCCGCTTTGCTGTTAACAGCAATCGGGTTATCAAACACGGAAGTGTTAGCAATATTTAGGTATTAATATAATGTTTGATCCTTATCGGACAGGCTTTCAAGTTCGTATCCTAGAGCAATATTTATTTGTACGCCCTTAATTGAGAACTTAGAACAGTTTCAAGTCTATCATAAAACTCTGATGGTGAAATCTTTTCATATAGGTGGTCCTCTCTATTTTTTCCTTTGTAAAACCGATACTTAGGATCTTCTTTATAATCGGGGGAAAGTTGAGTGTTTAAGACATCCATCGATACATTGTATTGCTTAGCCACCAATTCCTTATTTTTTAGGCTGGTTACGTTGCTAATGTAAACCATTTTATTAGTTTTTCCGCGTACTTTAACGCGGGCATTACTCCCCCACTTAACCGTTTTAATACCAAGTCGCTTAAGTCCTTCCAGTTCGTATCCAAACATGATTATATTTTGCTGAATATGATATGTTATAGTAATCCAACTTTTTATTATAAACTTATTTCTCAAGATGGAACTTTATATGTCAGCCAGTATAAAATAAACAAATTAAATTAAATTGTTTCTGTCATTTCATCTATATTTTCGGTTGATAATTCGTTTTTAACCTCGACTCTTCCAAACATTGTGTTTCTATTTCTGTATGTACGCTGGCGTTCACGAATCCGGTCTCGGTTAGCATCGTCATACTCTTTCTGTTTCGCAAGACGAGCTTCTCTTGTCTTCGCATAGTAACGTTTCTGCGCAGCTGCAATCCGTTCTCTATAGAGAATATATTTTTCTTTTGAGTAAGCCATGACTTTATATTTTGTCTGTATATACTATAAAACTTAATATCAGGATAAAAAAGTTATTAATTAAATTTAACTTCAACTTCGAAGTCCAACATCACGTTGATGACCAGATTGATTACCAGCTACATCGACGGTTAGCATAAGAGCGGTTAAATCATATGCTTGTTACATCAACGGTTAATCTATAAGACCCGTCGCTAAATCAGCGGTTTGACCGTCGAGTCGACGGTTAAGCCATAAGGCCCTATCGCTAAAACAGGGTTTGACTATCAGCTCTACAATTTATTAGTCAAATGTCCTCTATAGCTATACCGCAAAAGGTTGTGCGTTCAGCTCAGTTTCATTCTTAAATTTACCAAGAACCCCTCAACTAATCTTCAACAAGCATGGACTCCTACTCCTCGTCTTCCTACTCTGACCGCGCAGCAGTGACGAGTACCAACCCCGCCGTACCCAAGAGACGCAGCGACGCTCCAGCCGCCCCCCGCTCCCAACGCTCGCGTACCAGCAGTACCACCGGCTCTCGACGTGAAGAAGGGCGCCAGCGTAGCGGCAGCAGCTCCAGTTCGCATCGCTCTCGGACGAGTAGCAGCGCCAGCAGCTCTCGTCATGATGACGGTCGTCAACGAAGCGGCAGCGGATCTCGCCGTGAAGATGGGCGACAACGTGGCGACACTGGCTCTCGTCGTCACGTCGGACGTCAACGTGGCGACAGTGGCTCGCGTGATCAGCTCTCCGAGCATGTTGCTCTGAGTCTGCCACCAAGCATCGCCCGCAATGCTGGAATGCTGATCTACACGTCAGCCAACGCTCCCCCGACTGAAGCGATGACTCCACCGCTCCACCCTCCTCCAGCCAATTTTGTTACGACTAGCTTCAAGGATGTGACTACCGGAAATGATGCGCCTTACGTGATGTGCTCGGGGTGTCAAAAAAGGACGGTTCGAGCTGACTTCCAGCCAGCAGCCTGTTGCCACTGCCGCGCCCGGCTTGGTAACATCAGCGGATATGTTTACATGCAACGGAACAAGGTTGAAATCATCAACATCTGTCGTCGCTATGGTCAAGTTGACCGCGAACTGGCTCGACCTAAACAAGACGCAATGGACTACGAGAATCAGTTTCTCAATGCGGTAAACGGCTTGGGTATCCAAGATCCAGAACCTCCTGCAGCTCGTTTTGAACCTATAATTATAGGTTCAGATGACACAATGGACGATCCCTCCAGCGGCGATGAGCTGTAAAAGTAAGGCGTGAAGGTAGTGAGAGTACCAACTAAAACAAAATACAACTGAAGATTTGTGGGGTTCCAATTCTTAATTTACTCTGAAGGTATCTCCCTTGATAATATTGTGTCGTGATTTTCTGAAGGTACCTGTCTTGGCGATAATGCGGTTGTGTATTTGCGAAGGTAGGTACCTTGGCAATAATTTGGCTTGGATTTTATGAAGGTACCTGCCTTGAGAATAATGTGCTTGTGTATTTGCGAAGGTACCTGCCTTGGTAAATTTAACGCGTTGCATGTAGAGTAGCTAGAGTGTTTGGCGAGGAAGTTAAATCTCTACTTTAAATGAGGAGTTTCTAGTAGTCTACTGAGTTATATATTACGAAGTAAAAAACTGACTTCCTAATGTTCCATACCCTACTACTTCGAGGAAGCAGTGACGTATGCCAGGCAGCAGCGTTGGTGATGTCGACGCCGGTGAAGCGGCCATCGGGGAGGTGCAAGTGGAGTTTGATGCTGAAGACGCCGGCGTGGAGGGGGGTACGACGGGTCTGAAGTCGTCCGTGATGGAGTCCAGTGGCAACAACTGAATGGAAGACGGCGATGAGCTTCTCAAAGATGAAGAGCCACAAAGCGTGGACTCAGAGACCGCACACTACAGTTGGAAGAGCGCTGACGGACGCCAACGAATCCGGGGCTTTGGTGAAGAGGACGACAGTGGCAAGGCCGATGAAAGGGCGGTGCGGACGCTGCCCACAGGCATCGATGACCTCCCGCTGTTTGCGGACGAGTAGAACCGCGAGCTTCATGCGTCAAGGAGGCACGGCAAGGTTGCCCATCCAAGTATTAGTAGGGCATGTGCGTACAACCGGCAAGCGGCTGAGTAATGTACATTACTTCAGAGCTTGTGACACTGCCGACCGCGCATGGACTCATCCGTCGGGATGTTAGCACCAGGGGGGATACGAAGAAGGTCGCCTCGCTACACCAACTCGATCGGTCAGCTCATTCCCGCGACCGTGAACTTGAGCTCGAGCGAGTCGTCGTCGCCCGGCTCCACGTCGTGCGAGAACGTCGCCTTGTAGCCGGCTTCCTGGATGAGCTGCTGCAGCGTCTGCTGCTCGTTCAGGACCAGGTCGCGGTCGAACGCAACATCGGTCTTCTGGCTACGCGGACGTGGTCCTTGATCGCCTTGACCACGCGGCGCAGCTCATGGCTTCCACGTGGAGCACAAGGGCGGCTGTGTGCTGGAGACCGCGCGCTACATCGACACCATCGTGTTTGACAAGACGGGTACGCTTACTGTCGGCCACCCTTCAGTTCGTGACGTAGTGGTGGCCGACCGTGCGTACACGCCGCGCGAACTGCTGTACTACGGTGCGTCCTTGGTGTGTGTGAGTGAGCACGTTCTGGCTAAGGCCATCGTAGTGACGGCGACGGAACATGAAAAACTCGAACTGCAGGATCCGACCGAGGTCCATGTGGTTCCTGGTCGCGGTATTGAAGGTGTCGTGGCTGCCAGCGAGGTGACTTCACGCACTACTGCTGCCAATGTGATGGTGGGCAACTCTGAGTTCTGCGAGGAGAAGGGCATCGAGATTGGTGAGAAGATGCGCGCTCACATGCACGAGCTGGAGCTGGAGGGCAAGACTGTCGTGGCTGTGTGCGTGGAGAACAAGTTGGCGGGCGTGATTGCGTTGGCTGAAGCTCCTCGTCCTGAAGCAGCAGACGTCGTGAAGCACCTGAAGTCGATGGGGTTGGACGTGTGGCTGATCACGGGCGACAACCTCCGCACGGTCAGCGCAATTGCGCGTCAGATGGGCATTAACCACGTCAAGGCGGTGGCTCTTCCTGGCGAGAAGGCGTCTCAGATCAAGGCACTGCAGTCGCAGGTGAACCCGCTTACGATGAAGCCACGCGTGGTATGCATGGTGGGCGACGGCATCAACGACGCGCCAGCATTGGCGCAGTCGGATATCGGCATGGCTATTGGTGCCGGCACGCAGATTGCCAAGGCGGAGGCCGACATGGTGCTTGTGAAGAGCGCTCTGACGGACGTGGTGGTAGCTTTGGACTTAGCCCGCGTCGTGTTCTCGCGCATCAAGTTGAACTTCTTTTTCTCGATCGTGTACAACGTGGTGGGTATCCCGCTGGCGGCCGGCATGTTCTTCCCTCTGATCCATCGAATGATGCCGCCTGCGTGTGCTGGTCTGGCGATGGCGTTTTCTTCCGTATCAGTGGTGATTTCGTCGCTAAGGGAAATGACCAGTTTTGGGCCCCGATAAGTTATGGGCCGCTGCTTTATTTCGGCCAATGTTATCCCATCTACCCGATCCTCGGCACTTGACTTCGTTGCAGAATGTAGTCGTGCGAAAATCGCCCTATTCATGAATGCATGTACTGTATGACTTGATTAAAAACAAATAATATTGACGTTTAGCGTTTACCTATCCCTGATGCAGCAGGACTTTCGGACTACCATGGTAGCGGCCATCCTCTACTGAAATCAAGATTAAATAGGGCCCAAAACTGATTGGAGGGCAATTTCGTGGTCCTGGTTCGATGGATTCCTTTTCACATTTGCTGGTCTGAGTCAGGGAAGTATCTAAAAAAATAGCAGATGCTGCGGGCTTCTCAAAACTGTCATATTTTGTATTCCTGCTGCTGCGACTGCCGAGTTCTGATCAAAAGTTTAGGACGCTGGTGGAGCGGCCCAAAACTGGTCATTTCCCTTACTACTGAAGAAGTACCAGCCGCCGCTGCTCTTACAAGCCATGCCGCAAAAAGTGCACTTTGAAGAGGACGTTCAAGTTGTGGACCCTTGTGGGTCTGAAAGCCAACAATGTGCGGTATGCGCCGTTGACAAATCTGGAGCAGAAGACGCGACCAAAGCTCTCGGTCAGTGATTTTGCCTGTGCGTGACCGAAGAGGTGAATTTAGGTCAATCCGAACGTTAGGTCACGCCGAATAGGTCACGCCCAAAGAGGCCTCAGAGAGACCGTTTGCAACCGAAGCGAAGCGGATGTCTGCAATGGTCGGCGCGTGGGCCGGAGTAGTTGCCCTAAAGGACATTCTATCTATTAACCGACGCCTTGCCCGCCATGAGCGAAGCGAAATTGGCGGTGCAAACGAGGAGCTCACACACTAGGATTTTACACGTGACCAATTATACTAGGGATTTGTTTGTGATCTAATGTTAGTATTGACCTAAATTCACCTCTACCGTGCGTGACAGCATAGCAGAGGTGTTTTGACTTCAGCTGCAACCCTCTGCTTCATGGCGTGGTATTGTATGTGTACAGTCATTATAGCAATTAGTCTGCGTTCAAAATTAGTCTGTATTCATTATTAGTCTAGGTCAGACTAATTCTTGTTGTTGGGAAAACCCAAGATTCATAATTAGTCTGACAACAAAAGTTCAGAATTAGTCTGTCATCATTGGGCTCGTATCATTGCAAGAGAATTAATTACTTTGGATTCTGACACCTTCCACACAAGTCTTCCCATTCCTAACCTAACTCTTGGTCAGGACCAGCATTAACCTCCATGAGGCTACACATACATCTCTGCTTCAAAAGCTGCTATCGCCCACTCGAGTGTGAGACACAAGCTATGGTGCGGGGATAGAGAAGGATATTATCATTCTTTCTTTCTTTCGTAGGACTGGTGTCGGCAAACGAGCAGGTCGTTTTGCTCATTTCCTTTATTTTACCCATTTATTTTCTGTTTTCCAACTTACAGTGATCATTCTTTCTTGGTGAGGGTCTTGCTTGTGTCCCAGTGTCACTTGTGCTGTAGTTCGGACTCCGAATGCAGTCAGTTGGGAAAAGTTGGATGTATTTATTTGCGGTACGTAAGGATGATTATCCACATGCATATATATTCCTTTCTTCTTTTTTGCTTATGAACGAGCCGTTGTCTCAGTAGAAAATGGTACATTAGTGGTCGCCAACTTTCACAGCAGTAACATTTATTTTTCGGCACACGCAACACCGCGGATGTATTTTGGCCAATCGTCATCAAGTAGAGTTGACCACCCCAAAGCTTCACATGAATCAACAACAACCATTTATTTTTCAATAGGGACAGTTTGGCGCGCATTTGACATTTGGTCGCACTGATATGCCACGAACAAGCAAGAGGGAGCGTGATCTTCGCCTTCTTCGACGAACGGTGGAGTCATGTCACGTGCGGCGTGTATCCGCTTTCTGCTAGGTGAAAAGGACGCCTTTGAGGATGATATCGACGAGCAGTTTGAGCTCCAACTTCAAGCAATCGCGTCATCGCGATACACATTTCGGTCGGAGCAGTACCGGAAGAGAGAAGACAAGTGGAAGTCATACTTGGATGAAGATGGGGAGCTGAACGATGAAGAGTTCTTAGGCCATTTCCGTGTCAGTCGCAGCGCATTTACTGCACTGCTGGGCCTAATCCGTGACGATTCCATCTTCAGACCTTCTGGCCGGCGTGCATTTCGAGGGGGAGCTGATCTGCACCTTCTGGTGTTGCTTAAGTTCTTGGGGGGCTCTGGAAACGAGAATACGTCACCCAAACTGGCTCAGTTCTTTGGATTGGGCAAGGGTTTCTATCAAGAACTACGTTCAACGCACGTGCACCGCGCTATTACGTTTGCGAGATAGCACCGTGACCTGGCCAGATGACGAAGAGCGGCTTCTGATTGCTCGGCGTATTCAGGACAAGTATGGATTTGTTAACTGTGTTGGTCTCGTTGATGTAACGCTGCTACCGTTGGAGTTCAAGCCTCATCATAATGGAAAAGATTACTTCTCTCGAAAGGGCGCATACTCGTTGAATGCGTTGATCATTTGCGACGATGTAGCCAGAGTGCGTGAAGCCGTTGTGGGTTGGCCAGGAAGCGTTCACGACAACCGAGTTTGGACGACTAACAGAGTTTGCAGATCACCCGGGAGCTATTTCGCTCATAGCCAGTATCTCCTTGGCGATTCCGCATTTCAACCATCGGCCATAATGATTCCGGCCTTCAAGAATCCCCCTAAGGCCGATTTGGACATTCACAAGAAGTACTTTAATACTCAGCTAGCCAAGGCCCGGTTCAAGACGGAGCACTGTATATCGGGTTGATCAAAACACGATTTCAGTATATGCGTGGGCTTCGGGTCAAATTAACTGGAAAGAAAAGCATGCAGCAACTGCTTCGTTTTATCTCCTGCGGAGGTACTAATCGGAAGTAGCGCGTCGATCTCATGGAGGGGGACACCTTCTGCGCGCAGTTTTGGGTGCGCTCTCGTAGCAGCGTTACCTTTCGGTTGAGTTCACAAGGATCTGCTTGCGCCTCGAAATGCTGTTTTCGCGCGACTGACTCGGCTACGCGTGCTCTGGCTTCACTAGCATTTGACTCGGCCTCGACACGCTTGAGGTTAAGACTCTGCAATTGATATTCTTTTTCTTGTGCGAGCTGTTGCTTCTTGAGATCTACCAAAGGGTAATGCGAGATCAACTCATCCGCCATGTCCTTGGTCTTCTTAGCCCCACCCCCGATCGTACGTGGTATGCTCGAGTTTCTTTTGCGCGGTTTGGTGCGCGACGTGGCATTGGCAGCTGGACTCAGACCTTCTGAATCCTGGTTACGCGATAACAAGTCCTCACC
The DNA here is from genome assembly GCA_030463285.1 of Phytophthora europaea. Lineage (NCBI taxonomy): Eukaryota > Oomycota > Peronosporomycetes > Peronosporales > Peronosporaceae > Phytophthora > Phytophthora europaea. The sequence continues at coordinate 9,434 of JAHQIV010000520.1, forward strand.
AGCTACCGCACAGTCCCCGGTCGTGTTCACGACATGCTCACCCCCAGTTCCACAGACTTTCGTCGCGGTAGACTCTGCGTCAGAAGCCTGGTCATCACTGCCACTTTCACTTACTTCGAGCTCGTCTGTATTGAGCATCAATGGTGACGTGCTGTCGCGGTTGATCATGATCTCGTACAACTCGTAGTAGTACGGACAGCGAGAGAAAATTGCATCGCGCAGACATGTCTCATCCTGAACCCCCTGGCCAGTAGCACCGAGCCAGTCTGCAGCCGCCTTGAAAGACTGCTCGAGACTAGCGATCTTCGTTTGAACGTCTTTGGCAGTCCGATTTGTAGTCACTCCACAACCCTCAATGAAGCGCACGACCTCCCCTGCGATGGCGCCCTTCGTCTCTCCATTCAGAGTCACCCCCTCGATACCGAGAGTAGTTTGTGCCAGTCGTCATCCAGTCAATGATACAGCTAACCGAACTTAAGGGACCGGGGGATTTGCAGTTCTCAGGGATAGCGAGAACGGGGTTGGAGTTCCGTCGTGTTCTTGCACGGGCTGGGGGGGGGGGCACGCACGGGCCACGGCTAGAGCGACGCCATGGTCATGTTGGCGAAGGGCCTGCCGCACGTCAAGTTCGTGCTCCCTACTGGTACTGTCGACGCTTTACCGCTTTTTATGGTGTGAATAGTTTTCAACTTCGATACTGACGATGCTGGTGGTGGTTTGTAACGGTAGCTGCTCCTCGACCTGTGACGATTGCCAACGGCCGTGAGGTCCCTGCATGGGTATGAGAAGCTGTGATGCCTTTCATTTGAACGATGTAGGAGTTCGAGCTCGCGTCCGAGACGGCTCACGCGCCTCTGCTCAATTGCCACGGAGATGCGGACCCGCGTGCTCGCTACGAATGGACCATCAAGTCGAAAGAGTGTCTGGCTGATGCTGGCGTCAAGAACAATACGTCCCACACATACCGAACATGGACCCCACGTCGTGCCGACAGGAGATCAAAGACATTCAAGCCTGGTTGGCTCGCGTGCTTCCAGCCACTACGCCTAAGCAAGAACTATGAGCTGGTAGAGCTGCAGATGACGCTATTGAGATCTTTTGAATGTATCAACACGGCCGAAGGTGCTGGATGATTTTGCATCTTAACCTTCAAAATGTAAATACCGGTACTCGAGACTTTTGCTGCATCAACATCCTGCCACCAAGAATTCGATGAGGGTGCAACTTGAGATATTATGTTCCGTTGCTGCGACTTAACGATGGCACCTTATGTTGCAGGATTTCAAGGGCCAAACTTTTCTGGGCCCGCCTAACACAGTTCTTCGAGCTGCGAATTTTTGGACCAGCGGGAATTCATACGTTTTCTGGCAATTATTTTTCCAAAAACACGACTTAGTCCAGGATCTAAAGTTTTTTTAATAGTAGTGAGGTGTATTTGTTACCAACCTGCTACGCAGATCTAAACTCTAATAACCATTCCAGCAAGGCTTTTCCATCCGTCTCGGTTGGAGGCGCCATACCGTCCTCCTTTTCCAGCTGCAGCTCAACATCCTTTCTCTGTGTCTGCTACTGCACCTGTTCTCCTGCTCGTCGCTGCTCTGCATGTTTCCAACTAGCAAAGCGCCGCCGCTACGCGGCAGTAATTTGTTTTTGGTTGGAGCTGCTCAGCTCACTACGTTGCTACACTATTAAAAGCAGGCTGTCAACGCTCCGCGACGGCAGTGGCGCCCCCCCCCCCGGTTTCGCTCGCCTGCAGCCTCTCTGCACTACTCGCCGTGCTTAGTTTCCTAATACCGGTGCAGGCGAGGCCGCCTTCTCTACGCTCGGCAGCAGTTGTGTTATTTTATCCAATGAAGGGTGCCTTCGCTGCGCTCAGCAGCAATATTTATACCCAATGAAGGATGAAGGGAGGCTGTTTTTGTCGAATGGCATTCATGTCACACCTCCGTGACCGACGGACAGCAAGATGCTCTGATTGATGCTTTAGACTAGCCGAGCGCCGCCCGCTTCGCGGGCGGTGGTATTATTATATAAGTTAAGTGTTTTTATTAAGACCGAGCGCCACCGCTGCGCGGCGGAGTAATATCACGCCCCCAGTCCGCTCGCCTTGCGGGCTCGCTGCACTACTCGCCATGCTATGCCAATGAGTCAGATGTTGGGCGGGCCCTGCGGTCCCGCTATATCGACAGGGTAGGCCGCCTTCGGTTGTGGGGCGTCCAAGACAGCGAATCGGGTGCAGCCGTCGCTGCGCTCGGCGGCGTTTAGGTTTCGGCCAATGAGTCGCGTTATAGATCTAACGCACAGCTATTGTTGTAATTTCCGTAATATAAAGTCCAGTCTGACGATGGTGCGATGCGGTAGGGTGGGTGAGCAATGTGTGACCGCGCGGCTGCGAATGATATACGACATGGAAGGTCGCGGCTGTAAGGCAGGGGCCCCTACCGACCGACTGACCGACAAAACACGTCGTACTAGGTTAGATGATGTAAGATGCGTCACATCACCTTCTACTCTTGCGTCGAACCCTGCTTGTAGGCTGAGCACTTCCTCCGTGCACCCCAATACTTGCATGACGCTCCTACCGCTGTCCATGGCATGATTCGCCAGCCAGCCCGCCATCCTGTTGAACTGCCGGTAATGATGCGACCATTTCTTCACCTCACACATATCCGCCAACTTGGATGTCAGCCTGTACCAATGACTCATCTTTCTCGACGTTGGTTGCCGCCTTGTCCTCATCATCTGCATTATCATCGCACTATCTCCGACGATGTCAATGCCCTTCCAGTTCCTGTCGACCGCTCGGCTTAGTAAATGATGTAGGCCCATGACCTCCGCCTCGTTGTTAGTAGTAGATGGTCGTCCAATCGCCGTGGCTGCACCCCAGAGTGCCCTCGGTGGCCACACGCCTTGTCCAACATGCACTATGATGCTCCCGCTGCCACCAGGTCGTGGGTTTCCTCGTGACCCTCCGTCAAAGAAACCAACCCTCGTGACTGCGTCATCGACTATAGCCTCTCCAGTCGAGTCCGACTGACACCACCGTCATTTGATCTGTTGCGCTATATCGACCCCTCATTTGGTGAGCCACCGCTAACTTGAGCCCAAATAGCTCTGGAATGTCGCCTTCTCTGTCTGCAAACCCCTGCCTCCCGTGTGGTGATCCTCTGCACCACTGTGTGCGGAAGAGGTCCCAGTGCGCTCGAGCGTCTGGGCACTCCCAGATGAAGTGTGCAGCACCATTTGTGGGGCAGTCCACGCACGCTGTTACCGCACAGCGTAGTCCTTTGCCGTTCCCAGTCCACAATCTCAGTCTGTTGCTCTTCAATCGAGCAACATTCTGCGCCTGGTAAGGCGACACGCCTTCCATTTTATGCACTCGTAACCATGGCAGATTGTCCAGTGCGCGCGCAACTCGCTGATGGCTTGCCGCCCAGCTCGTCCTTATGTCCTGTAGCGCCTTAGCCGCGTCCAGTTTTCGTTTATTGCAGATCAGCTTCTTTAGTTGCTTCCTGCTTCTGGCCCATCGCCGCTTTCCTGCCCATAGTGGCGTCGTCATCGTGAGCCATAGGTGTGGCGTAGTCTATAAGGTTCTTACGGGAGCCTCCAAGACCCCAGCTATCGCTTCCTCCACTGCCGAGCTAGTGCTGTCCCACAGTACTGGCTTGGTCTCCGGTCCCCATGTGTGCAGGATTGTCGTCGGCTTGGGTCCTTGCGCTGTAAAGAGATGATGCTTGTCTTCGTCTTCGTGATGAAAGTGTATTATTTCCGCCTCCTTCTGCCGGAAAATTATCTCTGGCACGTTGGAGAGCAGATTGAGGCATACCTCCCGAAAGAGGTGCACCACCGCGCTTGTCATTGGCAGCTCCAGCTGTGTAGCCTGGAAAACCACCTTTCCCGTTCCGCACTTCTTGACGTGAAAAAGATCCTTCACTCTCCTTTTACGTCTTTTCGCTATCAAATGCTTGTGGTCACCCGCCCACCGTGATCGCTCCACATGTGCAGCACTGCTAGTGGCATTTTGGTCAGCCCTTCGTGGAGGAAAGCTCCACGCACCTCTTGTCTCTGTTGCTTCGCCTTTGCTAGTTCCTCTCTGCATCGTCCCGAGCATGTCACCTCTAGCCCCGTGGTCGTCCACTTCGTTGTCAAATCATTACGATGCCGAAGCTCCCCTCTGAGTCGCTGTGAACCCGCTATCATTTCCTCGTCGCCGTCAATTTTGCAGTGTCCATGTTCACTCGAGCCATGATTGCCCGGTCTCAAAGGCGCTTCCTCTGAGTTCGAGTTTCGGTTGGATCTCCGCCGGCACCACCTTCCTAATCTCACCGTGCATCTCTTGTAGTATACTGCCTATACACTGCTTCTTCCTGCTGATCGTGCTGTACCTCCGCTATGGCGTCCTCCTGTGAGTCAGCTTTATTGTCCTTTTCGATAGTCGACTCGGCTACACCTTGTCTCATGTCCTTGCCCAGTCGCACCGCAGCAGATTTGTGCACGTTGAGCATCAAGCCTGATACTGCCAAAACCTCGCTACTGCATTGATGGCTACTGGTTGCATGTTCTTGTGCGCCAAATAAATTACGGTGTCATCCGCATAATCAGCTATGTTGACTGTAGTCCCTGCCTCTGCTGTATCCAGCTCTATTCCTCTTAACCTGTTGTCTCCGTCGATCTCGTCATATAAGAGATCCACTGCCAATACGAATAACGGCGGGGGGGGGGGGGGCGATGCCGCTCGTGACCGTCACTGGTCTGGAAAGCTTGCCATTAGCCATGAACCTGACGGAAATATTAGCATGAATAACTTTGACCACCTGGCAGAACTTGGGAGGAAATCCTTTCCGCTCCAAGACCTCCAACAAAAAGTCCCTGTCAAGGGAGTTGTACGCCTTTGCGAAGTCAAGTAGTAGAACCTGTGCCTCTGACAAGGCGCCTCCCCGTCTACAAATTTATTTGGCTGCCTCGTACATATCCAATGCTTCGTGAATGGTACGACCAGGAACGAAGCCGTATTGCGTCGTGTGGACGAGCTTGACTATATGCTTCCGTACTCTCCAGGCCAGTATTCTCATGAAAATCTTGTAGTCCGCGTTTAATAATGCAATCGGCCGGTAGTTCAGGGGGTTGCTCTTGTTACCGCCCTTACTGATGCTGAAGATGTACGCCTCGACGAACGAGAGCGGCGTCCTTCCTTCATACAGTTGTTGAAAATGATCGTCAGGATGGGCACCATTGCATCCAAGTTGTCGCGATACAGCTCATTACCAAAATCATCCGGTCCACAAGCTTTGCCCGGCTTGCACCTCTTAATTGCCGCCTGCACCTTCGCCTCCGTGATAGCGTCGTCTACGTCGCTTAAGTCCTCCTTCTTCCATTTTGTTGCTAACCGGTTAACATAATTCGGGATAGATTCTTTCTGCTGCGCTACCCCGTTGAAAATGGGTGCCCAGCTATCCGCTAGTATTTTGGCTTTGTCGTGTTCTCCTCTGGTTGGTTTTGCTGCAGTAGGCACTAGGGTTGGGATCGTGTTATCCCCAAACTTCGTGCAGATGCGGTGAAAAAAAATGGTTAGTTGACGCATTTGAGCTCCAAGCAGTCTTGGTCACAAACACGCGTTTCTTCATTGCTTGTCGAGCTTCCTGCGCCTGGCGTAGCTTCTCGAGAATACTGCTTCTCTCACGACTCTGGCATTGATTCGCAAAACCACAGCGTTGCAGCTGCCTCATGAGCCGCCTGAATTTTTGCCTGTAGCCCCTGGCCGATCGCAGTCTCACCGCTTTCTTGAGCATCATCATCTCCTCTTGTAGCTCAGTCTTAAACACATCCCATAGTATGGCCGTGTCTGCGTTGTTCGTGTTCGCCAGTAGATCTCCGAAACCTTCTAGTCGTTGCTTGATTAGGCTCTGTGTGGCCGACTGCACGTAAGCTGGGGTGGATATAACTTTGATCGTCTCGTGATGCGCACCGCCCCGCTTGGCGCGTGCATCTCCAACAGGACCGCCCTGTGGTCCGTCTTGCACGGAGGCTCCTCCGTGGAGATCCCTCTCACTTGTTTTCACCCCCGCGCACTAGCATACCAGCGGTCGAGACGCGAGGTGCCCAGCGCTCCTCCCGCCGACGCGTGCCGGTGTGTATGGTGCGCGTCTGCATAGGCCCGTACCCCCTGGCTAGTTCTGTGTTTGGGCATTTGGCCTATTCCTGCATCCGTCAGGCCCATGTGTTCATTCAAAATGGTCAGGTCCCTCGCTCCCATGTCCTCTTTCTTGGTTCCTCCGATCCTATTCACCTCTTTATCCAGTACGCAGTTGAAATCCCCTCCGCAGATGACTTCAACGTCCTTGGGTAAAGGAATCTTCCGCATCCGCTGGTAAAAATTATCCTGACCGCCCCCATTGACGGTGCGTATACGTTGACGAAGAGAAATTGATTGCCATCCATCACCCCGGTCATCATGATGAGGTGTTCGCTCCACCACTCGAGACCCCACGGCTCCGGCTTGCTAACCGCCCCATACGGGTTGAAGAGGATTGCTCTTCTATCCTCACCCGAAGACCAGCATGCGTATTTGCTGGCTACTCGTCCTTTGAACCCATACATTGCTGCGTTCTGGCCTTCCGCAGCCTTGTGTTCGCTTGGGTTGAGGTGGGTTTCCTGCAGGAATGTGACATCACGCTGTCCTCTCTCGTGACTTTCCTTCGTTCCTTGTAGTTGGACGCTGAGTTGCTTTATGTTTGATGCAAGCCCTATCACGTTAATTGTCGTTAATCCGATAGTCCTATCATCCTTGTGTTGTGCGCCTCTCATCTCTCGCTGCTTGTGTTGTTGTTTCTTCTTTTGCTGTAGGCTCCGTCCTAGTCGACGGAACGCTCTCCTGCTGTTCTCCTTGTGTTCCTGATCCGTGGCTCTTTGATAGAACTGAGTCAGTTTCATTTGCTGTGCTTCTTGCCCTCCGCTCGCAGCCTCTCTCTCTTTGTTGATGTTACAGTTCGGTGTCAGTGTGCTGGAAGGACGCGTCTCCATCCTCTTCCTGTCAGCCTTCCGTTCTGAGCGCTGCACCTTCCGTCTCCTCCGACTCCTTCGAGTCTCCCTGGGCTTCCGCGCCCAATTCACAGTCACCACCTCTCATGAGCGCGCCTTCCCTGTTGTCGTCCACCTTGCCACTCGGTTCTTGCTGAGTTGGCTCCACCACGCCTGCTCTCTGTTCTGGGATCTTGTTGAGTGCGCTTGTCACCGCCGCCTGTACTAGTGCTGCCTGCAGACTCTGTCCTGTAAAGTCCTGTAATGGAGGTGGCTCGCACTCATCTAGGTTCTGAGCTTGAAATCGTTGAAGTTGAGTGTCCAGTCCTTCGACCTTTTCCAGGACGTCCTCAACTTGATCGTCTTGCTGACTGTCGCGACCTTCTTCTCCGCTATCGTACCTAGTATCGGTAAGACCAGCGGCCTCCGTGCGTGAAGCTTGAATGCTTTTAGCTGCCTTCTTAATCGCTTTCAAGGCAGAGGCCGCCGCTGTAGCCGTCTTTGCTGGATCACATGGTTCCGCATCTAGCTTGACACCACCGTGTTTCACCCAAATTTCATTGCGCTTGTCCGCGAGCTCTGCCCACCCGTCTGCGTAGCGCTTGAGTCTCTCAGCGTTATATGTAATCGCTTGGAAGTGGTTTCCATGAACTCACCACTGAAGTACCAGTACTAGCGGCAATATGCCGGCTTCCACTAGATCCTGGAACAGCTGCAGTCCCTGATGAGTTGGCACTGGTCGCACTGTCCGACTCCACGGCTTCGTCCGTCTTCAAGTGCATATCCGTGTACGCGTACGCCTGCAATCTTGCTTTGCCGTCTTGGTGCACGTCCAACATGAAGACTGGCTCTCTGGCGTGTATTGCCATTGCTTTCACGTGCGGCGTTCTCGCCCAATAACGCATTGTCGCTGGTACTCGCACGGATCTCTTCCTCTGTGTGGCGTAGTGTGCTGCCAGCTCGGAGACTTGTTCCGCTCACATTTGTCCCTCCTTGACTTTGATTCCGCTTGCTGCCAGTTCCACCGCCGGATCCCTGGGGTGCAACGTCAACTCGTCTACAAAGTTGGCGATAAGTCCATTAATGACCTGCTTTTTGAGAGCATTCGTTGCCGTCGCCGCATCGTTCGTGGGCGTGATCAGTCCCTCCGTTTTATTGTGCAATGCTGCATAGAAAGCAATCCATTCACAGTGTCCATTAGCGGCCACATCTGTTACCTGGGCTCCAAGTATGCCCATCCACGTGTCCACTAACGCTCCTGCATCGTCTGGTGGGTTGACCTTCACAATGAGACAGTCCTCATCGTCCGACACCTCTTTTGCCGTAGCCGGCGTGGGACGGCTGACCTTCTGCTGCTTTTCCTTGATCTCGTCGTCGATCAGTTCCGTCGTGTCCTCATCCGTGTCTTGGGTCGGCCGTTGGCTTGCCTCCGGACTTGGATTCTCAGTTTTCACAACTTCCGCCGTGAGGAATTGGTGCACGAGACTTTGTTGCGCAGCTTTATCTTTCTTCCGGTGCCCATCTTTGCGGCGCTTGGTCGGCGAGAGCGATCGCACCGTGCCTTCCTCCGCTAATTTGGCTGGCTCCTGGCTAGTGTCTCGTGGCACCCTTCCGTCTCCGTCTTGCCCCCATCCCGCCGGCAAGATCCGCTTGGGCGATACGGAGTCCCTCTTGGTCTCGGTTAACGAGGAGGCCACTCTCGTTGGGCTTGGAGTACCATCTTTTCGAGGTCTAGCTTTTAATAGCCGCCTGGAGCCAACATCGTTAATAGGTGCCGTTGCCACCCTTGGCTGCCGTCATCTAGATTCCTCCTGCTGCACTTGAGGAGTTGCTGTCGTCCCCTGTGCTAGCTGACCATCACGCTTGCCTCCTTCCTCCTCTGCCCCCTTGCATTCTTCCATCCTTACGTCTCCTTCACCATCTCGTGCTCCACCTTCTGCGCTCTTCTCGTCGGGAGCAGCTGCGTGCAGTGCCTTGTCGGCATTGGTTCCTCTGGCCTCCGTTGTGGTTTCTGCGCCTGCAGTGCCTTGCTGCCACAATTTACTCCCTTCGGCACCCAATCGCGTTGGGCTGTGTTGCTGCCACTCCCTCGGTATCTCCAGTTTGTCCATTGGCTGGGTGGACACTGGACGAGTCGGCGAGTCTGCGCGCTGTGCTATCGCTATGGAGTCACTTGCCCTCTCCTCTGTCTTCGGGTCCTCGCTTCCTTGGCCTCCTCGGTACCAGCAGCAGCTGATCAAGTGTTTTGGGCGGCGCTCCTGCCTTGTAGCTTATACTTCCTTTTCCTCTAGTTGAAGGAAGCTTCCCTCTCAGCTCTTTCTTGTGCGTCTTTCGTTTAGAGTCTAACGAGTCCAATTCCGTACGACAGTATTTCGTAGGATGGTCCGGTAAGTAGCAGGTCTTGCATGGCCAATTCACGTGGGCACCATGGTGGTGCACCACTATTTCCGCTTCGTCCACCGCCAAGAAGCCGATTGACTTGAGTTTGCTTGGACAAGCTCCTCCCTTGGTCCTCACCGTCCACTGAGTGTCATCCATTCCTTCGCTGCCGGTCCCCGTGTGCTTTAACGACTGCACCTGCAATCCCATCGCCGGTGATAAGACCCAATACATGTCCGAGGAGGTGACCGTCCCTTTGCGCACCGCCACTGTGAAGGTGTAGTAGTCGATGTTGACCAGCACGTGCGTAGCCTCCGCAGCCCCCCTTTGTTCTTCATAGTCTACCATTGTGAGCAGCTTCCCGGCAAAGGGAAACTCCAGTTGATCCATCGAGCCGCCGTCTGCTTGCCTTTGAAGGTAGCTGTGAGCACCCTGGTCTCCGTGTCCAGTCCGACTCTGGAGACTGCTGCCTTGAAGTCAGCTATATCCCGCTTCTGCGCCGATGCTGCTTCCGCTCCCGCGTGAATCTGCGCCAGCAGCACGGCCTTGGGCAGATTATCGCCGAGCCTCTTCCCCGCTGTCAAATGGGCGTTGATGGGGTACTCGATTGCCAGAAATACGTCCGTGAAGCACGCTAGTTCCCTCGCTGTCGTTTATTGTACCAGGAAGTTGGGCGGGTGAGGTACTTCCAATTCATGATTGAGGATCATCAAGAGCGCTCGATCTTCCTCCTCCGTTCTTGGTCTCAGCTTCGTCAGCTCTTGCATCGGCTGCACACAAAGGTCATAGAGTTTCTGCTGCTCCGAAGTGTGCCCTTTCACTGAAGCATGCGTCAGTCCTTTGGCTACTGCCCCTATGTACGAGCGCGGCTGTTCCTTCGTTTTATCCACTCGCTCTTGTCCTGCAGAGGTGGTTCGCGGCCTAGCAGGCGATGCGGCGGGAGTGTGTGTAGCTTGTG
>JAHQIV010000521.1:0-19779 GCA_030463285.1 Phytophthora europaea
GTTACGAGCCAGGAACGCTCGGATCTGCAGCGAGTTGAGCTCCAGACTCATGTCCATGCCGCCCATGGCCATGTCCGCGAAGGCTTCGGCGCCCAAGTCGTGCTCGTCGCCCTCCTCGATGATGCTCAGCGGCGCGGCCGAGTCGTCGCGCTCTATGGGGTAGAACATGCTCATGGAGGACGGCGGTGCGGCTGTGGGGGGCTGTGGAGGGCTGCTGGGAGGCCCTGCGGGTGTGACAGCGCCCTCTGAAGACGTCGCCTTCGGGTCCGCCATCAGCAATTGAAATTGGTGTGGGATTGGTGTGGATAGTGTCAATCACCAATTTGTGTATGATTGTCGGAAAATTACGGTGGCCAATTTCTGGATGATTATGTTGACTTTACGTAAATTACTTACCGATATAAATTACGACACCTCTTCAAGATCGAGGACAATAGTTCACTGACCATGACCCTGCGAGTGTCCGGTGTTCGCGAGGACATGCTGGGGATGAGCAGTCGACTGGACTTGGACGCGTTGACCTCCTCTTCGTGTCTCCAAGTGGACCCGAAGTGGACTCCGAGCCACGTGCGACTGCTGTACCTGCTGTCGCGGTTCGCGCAGTACCCCAAGTCGACGGACGAGGAGGAGAAGTGGCTGCGCAGTCTCCCGCTGCAGGTGATGGTGTTCGAGGCCATCGTGCACGGCCTGCTCTCCTTCGACTACTCCCCGGTATGCACGGGCATCGTCAAGGACGGCCAGTCGCGGCGTCTGTGGCTCAACGTGAGCCACGACGCCCGTGCGGCCATCGACGACCTTCGCGAGCACGAGCTGGTGCAGGCTCTCAAGACGTGCAGCGAGGACTTCCAGCCGTCCACGGCCTTCCAGGTGACGGAGAAGGGCATGAAGCTGCTGCTGACGCTGCTGCCGACTCGAGACAAGCAGAGACTCGACGAGTTTCTCGCCTCCCCCGGTGAGACGAACACGACCGTGTCCGTGTCCGTGCAGGGTGTGGAGTCTCCGCGGGTGTTGACTTCATCGGTGACCTCCCCCTCGGGTCTTGTTCTGGTCGACAACGCACTGTTGAAAATCACGTACGACCCGGACAAGGGTCATTTCCGGATTCGGCGAGGCGACGGCAGTGTCTACATCTCACGCGTGACGGACATCGAGGAGGTGTCGTACGTCTCGAGTCCGTACTTGCCGTCGTGTTTGATGAAGAACGGCACGGCGAACTTCTCGTCCAATGCCTGGCGAGTGGACAAGTGCCGCAAGGCAGCGGCTAACGTCGGCAGCAGCAGCATCCAGGACGCAGACCTGTCGTTCGCCATTGTGCTGGAAAATGTCCGACTGATGGTCGGTGAGTGGATTCCCTTTGGACCCAACCAGATCGTGCTGCTTAATGACCGTCTGGGAGCGCTTGAACGCTGTCAAGGCGGGCTGTTCACGTCGGAGCTCGACGAAGATCCGACATCTACCTCGCTATCCATCCCCTCGGGGCTCACTAAGATTGCAATTGTGGACTTTGAGTTCGACAGCTTCACGAACTTTGAGGCCGATATCTACCAACCGATTGACGACGGCATCATTCAGATCGAGAGCTTCGGCATGCACCTGAATGGAGACGGCTCCATCATGTACGGGATGGAGATTGACGCTACGATGGACCGCTCGGCTGACTTTTTGTGTGTTGATCATCTTGCTCGGTTGCTTGTGGATGTCGATTTGGACTCGTCCAAGATCATTAATGACTTGTTGTCACCTCACCAGCGCGCACTAATGGACATGCTGTTTATGGGTGACGCCCGATCGCGAAACAAATTCGCGCTGCTGACGGCAAGCGGCATCTCACCGAAACTACCTGCGCGAGCGTATCTTGATCGAGGCGAGAAAGAAAACGAGCTGAAGCAGGTCCTGGGGGAGCTCCATTCCGTGCATGATATTGGCTTGGATGATAAATTGCTGGTTGGCCACGACGGTATGTTGCTTGCTGGACCAAACGCTAACAAGCACGAGCCGTTGCTAGTCGCACACTTGGCTCTGCTGTCCCGGGAGTTAGTCGTGCGATTTTTCTTCAAGCGTACTTTCATTCTGGGCGATGTATTGGCGCGTGCACGGAACTACATGACAAGCTACGAAATGAACCCTGAAGCAATGGACGATATGCGCGACAGAGTCAGTCGCTGTGCGCACGACCTGGTCCTCCTGGAGGAAATTCTTGAGCTTTTGAGAGAGTCACTACACGACTTGGCGCTTACGATTCCGCCGCGCCCCACGCCAGCTAATGACGACTCCACTGGAGGAGGTGCCGCGCTTTACGACCACTTACAACTGCGAAAGACTCACAAGGACTTGGAGTTGCGCTGCAAGGACCTGGCAAAGCTGTTGCGTGGCTTCCGTGCCAAGCTAAAGCAAGTACAGAGCCAGAATGGGACTATGGCTAAGACAATGCTCGAAGGACTTGTCCTCGGTGTCGAGCGCAATGTGGGAGTACTAGCCGAGGCCACACGCGCTAATCAGCGCTCACTGACGGGCTCTTTCGACGTACTGCTCTTTCTGTTTGCTGGTATTCTGGCCTTTGAGGTGATGGATCGAATCACGGATGGTCATCTTCTTGGCGTGGATGAAGCCACAGCGCCATCTCTTCAGTGGATAAAGGACATGATAGTTGAGAACTTCATCGATTACCCGGCTCTGTGGTTTGTGACCGATTGCACTTGGTTGATCATCGTCGTGGTGATACTTCGAGCAGGGATACGCATTGCTTCTCGTCGCATTGCTCGTACTCAGAGGATGGTTTTCGCTGATTCCCCTCGACGCATTAACGTTGCAGCTGTGGAGCAATTTATACGCACCCCCATCGATGAAGTAGCCTCACCTATACCGGGAGCTGTGCCAGCGACGCGGGGGCTGTGCACTCGACACCGAAATCGAGTAATCGAGTCGAGGAAAGCCAGCGTCAGAGGCTCAATCCGTGTTGTGAAGGTGTTGTGGAGAGAACCAGCCAACCGACCAAAATACCAGACGTGGATGGAGTTCTTTGTGCGTGTGCGTCAAAACTGGGAACAGTTTATCGCGCCACCCGTCCGCACTCAACTCACGTACGATGCTACCAACGGCTTCCTCATCGACGTCATCATTCATGTACGTTTTAGCGCCATACAATGCATTTAGCCTGGATTGGTGTTTAACATTTCCTCATTGGGCACTGCAGGTGGGATTGGCAACAAACTGTCTCGAAGTGCATGAGCAGCTCGTGCGTCAAATGGAAAGGTACGTCTTTGCAGCGAAGCCAAGTGTGTAGCACGTCCTTTTCACTGACTTTAGTCGCGTATTCCAGTGCCGGGTGTTTCGACGAGCACTTCACACCGCCGACCGTGACGAAACCAGAGAACTCAGCTCCAAACTCACCTTCCCGACATTGGTTTCTACCTCGATCGCTGGCGCGGTGGAATGCCCCCGTGCACCCGACTCAAGAGACGTAGAAAACCCTCGTTGTGAATATCTCCAATCGGTGCGACGTGCCTATTAACTCGATCCATCCTTCACTAGCCTGTTTCGCATGGAGATATACACCGGCAAAAACTAGCGCTACTGCCAGGTGCTTGGCATGGTATTGTCCAACATCAGTATGACTGACCTCGTGACAAACGACGAAGTACCGAAACCATCGCAAAAGCCGGATCGTTACACCGAGAAATAGCTCTCGACACCAGGTGAACACTCGTGTAAGCACTGAGTTCTTCATGTAGCGATGTCTATTGTTCAATCTCCGCACCCATGCAAATCAAAAATCATCGCGCCATGCTGACCACGCCGCACCACAAACCATCTCCAGGTTGCTGTATCACGCGCTGGTTGTGACACGGACTCGCTTTATCGCTAGCAATTGTTCGCACGAACACTAAGGTACCAACCAAGTCGGTGTTTATTTTCGAGAACTTTGAAACGAACCAAGTCGACTGGGCGCCTCTTGAACCCACGAGCGTCGTGGCCTCGCTATCAGTTTTCTTCACTTCACGTTCCTCTGCTTGTCGGTCGCGTGGTCGTCTATTCGGTCATTCCGTGACGCCACTGGAGACTCGAAGCCGTCATGTTGGACAAGCGCAAGTCGTCCCGCCGAGCTTCGCAGCCCCTTGCAATGGCTCCACCAATGTCGAACCAGGAAGCGCTGCCAAGGTCCTCGAGTTTTCTGCTCGCGGGGCTTAAAGCTTTCCGGGAGTCACTCACCAGTCGAGCGGGTGGCGAGACGGTGAGTAAGGGGCGACGCAATAGCAACACGTTTTCAACGAGACGCATCGTTGGCTCAAGTGACGATGAAGACGCTGTGGTCCAAGTTCTCTCCATCCCGAGCCGAGGTCGAACCCAAGACAACCACGAATTGCGATACGGCGTTGAAGGTGACAACACCAACAGTGGTGACAACATCGACGATGCCGAAATGTCGTCGAGTGGGAAGCGTTCACGGTTTTTGTGGCGGCTACTAGCCCCGAAGACTAAAGACGAAGCCAATCAGGCCACCGTCATGTACTCCATTTCGTTCTACCCGTGGAAGATGGAGCCGCGCGGCTACTATTCCCATCCAGAAGCTGCAGCCAACTGGGTCCCGGATACGGCCAGTGCTCGCTGTCAAATTTGCCTCGCAGCGTTCACTCTGACTCGCCGACGACATCACTGTCGCCTGTGTGGTCATCTCGTGTGCGCCAACTGCTCTCACGATCGAACGTATCTGCCTTTTGCCGGCTCAACTCCCAGTCAGCACCGACTCATTAAGGACGGTGCTCCTCAGAGAACCTGTAGCTCTTGTGCAAGTACTTTGCGTAACATGGCAGGGCAAGATGACTATCGCGTGAAGCGCTTTACGGTGGCTGTTTCTTCGGCAAGGCGACGTAAATCCATTGCTTCAACGACGTCGATATCGATATCTGCATCACGGTCGGTGGTTGAGGTGGAGGTGGAGCGTCCGTCCCCATGGCTAAGACGTACCGGCATGGCGCTCACGGACAGTGACATCGAAGACGAAGAGTTTTTTATTGAGTCCACCAAAGCTCTTCAGCTTAACCAGCGTTCTCGTGGAACTACGCATCATTTCCCACTTCGTCTCTCCGTTACCAGAGCAGAAGAACTTGACGAGATTCTGAGCGCGCGAGCGTGTTCTCGAGTGCGATCAGCAGTGGATCAGAGCGACAATCCTGGTAGTCGGCAATTTGTAATCAGCTCGGCGTGGCTCGACCAGTGGTTGCAGTATGTGCGTGTAGACTCGGCCAGTGCTGAAGCAGCAACGACTGCATTCTCCAAAGGCCGGCGTGGTAAGCCAAGCACGAAATGTCGTCTGGCGAGGCCTCCACGACCTGGTCCAGTTACGAACTACACGTTGCTAGATTTTGTGAACGGGGAACTGGTGCCCAAGCCCAATCTACAACGAAGCAAAGGAAGTCACGGCGGAGGGGACTATCGCGTGGTAAGTCAGGAGGTCTGGGTCACGTTTTTGGAGCTCTATGGTGGAGGTCCTAGTATTCAAGTGCCTCTCAATAACAATGGCGACGCAAACAACAGTGTGATAGTCGCTGGGGACCGAGCCCGATCGCCAGGTCGAACAAACGTGCCACAATGGATCATCTCGGAATTGGACGACTCGGTGCCAACGCTGGCCGCCTCTCCACCTATCGACAAATACTCAGCAGCTACTAGAAAGGGGGCAGCTCGTGGACAAACTATCTGTAAAACCATCCTGCAAAATACGACAAGCTCCTCGAGTTCAGGGACGAGAGCTCGTTCAACTTCGAGCAAGTGCCTGGTATCGGCAGCGTCCATGTCGTCTCTCGTCAAAAAGACAACGGGGCACTTTGCCCTGCGTTGTGAATCTCCTCGAACAAATTCACCCAGTCGATGGAAGCTGTGGGAAGAAGAAAGCTCTCGAGTTCGAGCCGAGACGATGATTTGTGAACGAACTGCTGGCTTAGAAGATCCCAATGTCACCAAGGGTGATACACGCAGCACTACGGGAGATGCCAGCTCCACATTAGCTGCCGTATCAGCGTTTGCCACTGCTGCCACATTAGCTCGTGAGCGCTCAGCCATTTCGCTTACGCGTCATTCTGCAACGATTACGAGCCGCGCGAATGGTTCAATGCTGGAAACGCAGTAAAGCCCTTGACCGCTTTAGAAGTACAGATTAGTTTAAGCAGGTGACTCGAAAGACAATGAAAGCATGGCCAAGTTGAAAGTTCGTTTACATGGCTGACCGAAAGTCCTGGGGATCAAGGAGATCTCGAGAAGCTCGAGGAGGTCTCCATCACTAAGGACACCCTCCAGTAAGTTATCTGTAGTGGCTAGTCCCGTCGTGAGATAGTTGTTGTACTAACATGTAAAGTCGAGTATTTTTCGCTTCGCTTGGGGTCTTCCAGCCCACCTTCATCGCCACTAACGACAGTCGTGCCAGATTGCGATTCACAAGGCTTATCTTGAAATCTACTGTAGACACTCAAAAAGGTGACTCTCGCTGGTTACTAGTCGATCCCACCTTGTTGAGTGCAACTCGATTAGCCATAGATGCTGGTAGAAACTCTTCAGGTGTCAGCTTCCGTAGTTTGGCTGACTTCACAGAACCGTTCGCGCTCGTCACTGCTCCAAGTCCCAAAGTTCTGCTAGTTTGTGCAGCTGGTGAAGCTGCTCTAGGTATCGTCGAACCATTCAATCTCCCTGGCAGCTAGTCGCTGTTCAAGTCATCGATATCATCGTAGATTAGGCCTGGAGGGGAGTGGCGCTCACAAACGGTGAGAACTTCTGCGGGTAGTACAACGTGCCGTGTGAGCACGAACAAAGGGGATAAGTCCGAAGGCTCAGTTCGATGGCACGAGTAGCTGCCTGCTCGCTCTTCACTATCTGCGGGCGTAGTTCACTAACCCCTCCGGCCTCTATCGCGTTACTTGGCAGATTACATTCCGCCGATGCAATCGTCGCAGCATTTGCGGTGTCCTTGGCTCTGTCATCATGTGATAGGCCCCCAGTCATACCACAACCACCAACCAGATTTTCGTTTTCGTTTTTGACTGTGGTACATTGATGTGACTTAACGCTTTGAGCGGCTCAACTTTATACGCTAAATCACCAACCAGATCTTGACTACCCATGTCTGGGGTTGTACCACACAAAAGTCTTGTAGCTCAATCTTGATCCGAACCATTATTACTCATGAACCATGAGCATACCCGTCAGGAGGAAGCATCAAAACTACCAGGCCGTAACTTCCTTTGATTCCGTGCGTGGTCGCTTCCGGGTGTCGTATGGTGATGGTGGACGCAAATCTTTCACAGGTACGTTGCTTTTTGGACCACCTGCAGCAACAGCGAAACGATCCTCCTCGCAGTAGCCCGCAAACACGCGACCTGGGAACAACTTTCTCACTGCTTTGACTTCGGGAGATGATTTCAACACAAAGTTGCTGCACGACTCGCGATCCGGACAAACAGCTACGAAAATTGGCGGTTCGACATCTTCCGATTTCTCGACATCAGCTGGGAAGAACATTTGGTTCATATTCTTCGGTTCTTGTTCGCTAATGCCGTGCTCCCTGGCAACAGTAATCTGAAGATACGCCACGCTCTTTTTACCAGTGACAGACTCGATCTTGATAATGCTGTCGATGTTGGGGAAATTGTCGCAAGCGGGATACCAGTACGTGAGGTCTTCGGAATCTCACCACTTCGTCAGATCACTCTCGTAGTTGCCTGCCATTCCACAGCACACAGCTCCACCATTGCGCAAACGCAGCGATTTTACATCTTAATGCCGAGGTTCGTCCGGTTTCCTGAAGGTCGGTGGATCATATTCTGATACGTAAAGCTTCAACATGTTGTCAGCAGCAAGCTTGTGGAAGTAGAACTCGAAAGCGCTTTCAGCCAGGGATTTGTGATCATTCCTTAGTGCCCAGTTATTCGATACAATGCGTCCGACCGCAGCCTCAGGGAGAGTGCACGAACAGCATATTCCGAATCAATAACTTGCTCCTAATACCGTCGAGCAGTGAGCTGTTCCCTTGTGACAGGACCGGCGTCTCCAATAAACGTACGGGACACGATCGATAATTCCTCCATTCCACTGACATCATCATCGATGGCCTTGCGTTTTTCCTCCGAAGTATCCAACGTAAATTCACGCACGCTTCCACCAGAGTAGTAATATCGTTCGTCCATCTCGTCAGCTCCAAAGTTGTGAATCAAATTTCCCAAGGACCATAAATCTTTCTTTGACCAGCAAGGCAACAAGCAGCAATATGCATATACTCGCTCTTGGGACTTCAAGTCTACTGGCTGCGACGTCGCCAGCAATTTGAACGTCTCCAGCCCCTCCGGAATGCCGTGGTAAGGGAAGCCATCCAACAGCAACCATACGTTCGCAATGCCGTGCTGACAAATGAGTTCATCGTAGATGTCGACCGCTGTCTTGGATGTGCACCTCTGCACTGTAAACTGAACGACCTTGCCATCTTCGTAACCCAGGTAAAACAGGCAGTTCTCCTGATCGAACATTTTCAATCGTCGGTACACCAGCACATTCTTTTGGTACTTCAGCACGAGACAGAAAGCCACCACGCACAACAGCGTCGACTTGCCGATCCCCGGAGAACCGATGAGAATGCTCTTCTTCTTCGCGTGCACATTAATGTTGTCAGCAGTAGACTCTCGAAACCATCCGTCCATGAGCACCTTCACAACTTGCTTCTCTTCCGATCGCCAAAAAATCTTCCCGTCGACGGTGCATCCGCCCAAAGTTCTCATAAATCTGAAAATGTAGCAAATTTCGTGCACACCGCCCACTCTCCATTCCTCCAGCGAGGTGCATTCCTTGGCAAACTGTTCCGGTTCATGCAGGACAGTCGTGTGGATGGCACTCGGTGGATGCGGAACCACCACCAGCACGTGGACTTCGCCCTCACCCGGTCGAAAATTCTTTCCGAAATGCTTGTCATTGTTGATCCACAGCGTGGGGTCCATCTGATCTCCGAAACCTTGCAGAGTTCCATGTTTGTCCAGCGTCGCAGATGCCGCGCCAGCCCCATCCAGCCACGTGTCGTCCTGCTTCGCCAGGAAGAGCTGCAGGTTCTTCGCGTCACATTGGATTGTCACGTTGTTCTCCCCCTTGATCGCATCTTTCAGTTCTCCCACGGCCTGGCCCGCGTCGATCTCCACATCGAACGCTGGCCCCTCTCCAACAATTACACAAGTCAACTCGAGCTGGGTCATCTTTTCTGGACGGCAGATTCTCGAATGACAGGAGATACTTTTTTTAATTCTCTGAAATTGCTAAGAAGGAGCATTGTGGGCGCCAGTGTAGTTGGCGTCCGCCACACGACGAAAGGTACTTACTAAAAGAAAAGATAACGTTACTTACTTTGTAGCAGTCGCGTTAAAGCCTGGCCGTATGGATATCGAGGACTCGGAGGTTGCCGCTACTCTGAGGATCCACTCGTCACGCCTGGAAAGCCATGTTCGAAGACAACCAGACTCATGCGAGCTACAAAGTGTTGAGTGGGCCAGGCACGGAGAAGTCTAGCATGCTGGATGAGATGAATGTGATTCTGCGTGAAGCTGCTGATCTATCGGGATACCAAGAATTTGTGGAGAGGACGCAGAGCATTCCATGTCACGTTTCGAGAATGAAAATGGTGCACTGAAAAAGTTACTCAATTCCTTGAACCTGGAGGACGATGTCAGCTAACGAATGTTCCACCAGCTCACGAAAGAAAAACTAGTAGCCCGCTGTCCCACAGAAAAACGTCCACGGAAATTCTGAGTCAGAATAACCTAAACATGTATTCTTATTCTGCCGAAGTTACTCCGACACAAGTTTGACTTCCATTGCAAATTGCTGTATCTTGCGCACGTTCACGTAGGTTGGCATCATCATCCTCTTGCGGTTCGAGTTAAGATACCTTTGGTATCGGAAATCAGTGAATCTGTCTGGTGGAAGCACGAAGTACAGTCGCGGTGCAACAGGATTTCCAAGAAGGTTTAAAACATCGTGGAGGCCTGCCTGCTTGCAGGGGTGCTTGTGTGCACCAGTCACCTGAAACAATACATCCGGCTTGATTATCGCATCAACCGACTTGTAATTTTTCGCCGCTGGACGCAGGTAGATAGATTGCTGTATCAGCAGCGATAACTTCTTCGTCGTTGTTGAAAACGACAGTTGGTCTTTCAGACAGCAGGATTGATACACCCATCATCGAGATCTCTCACCGCAGCAGTACTGTCTTCCATTGCAACATCATCATCTGCATCCATAGCATAGTCATTACCCTCGCCTTCGTCCCAGTCTTCTTCCGTGAGATATTCATCATCGTCATGTACCTCACCGTCGTCGACCAGGTGCCGAATACGAAACGTTCCACCTCGCGGCAGCACTGAATGCACATGTCCTTCAAACAGATGACCACGGAGCACTGCAAGAGCGCCAATTCCATCAGACGCAGAAATAAAATTTAGAAGTTTCTGCTTGTCCTTCACGTACAGGCGCTTGTAGACCTCTTGCTGCACATATTGTGACGCGAAGACGAAGTCGTCGTCAGTAAAACATTTGCTGACACGATAATGAAGCAATCGGTGTGAGACTTGAGCGCCGTCCGCATCAAGTTTTCCACAGGCGTCCACCAACCAGTTGACGTCAACAATAGCAATCGCTTCTTCAAGCAACACCTGTTGGTCGTCCAATTGGGCATACCGTAAGACATAGCGTGCGATACCACCCCATCGACGAAAGCAATCCTGCACGATGGTCGCTGGTATATCCGAATATATCAGCTCACGACATTTTAAAAACTCTTGCTGTGACCAAACTGGCATGTAGCGGGTTCGACAATTTGTCTTGTTGAACTCGAACCAAACGGAGCGGCGCGGTGACGTCAAAAGAATCGTCTTCGCTGGATAATATGCTGGCTTGACGGCATCCACAATGTAATACGTTGTAGGCTGGTCGAGAATACCAACAAAGTCTTGCTGTGATCCTTGAGCCACCATATCGCGAGAAAACAAAAGACGCTTTTTGGATCCTCCACTCTCATAAACAACCGTCGCTCCAGCACGAGCAAGATGCAGCAAGATTGTATAGCCAAAAAATGTTTTGCCGATTCCTGGGTTGCCGAGTATCACGAGATGCGGTGTTTTCGCCACTTTATCGTGGATCATCTTCCAACAAATTTTCCATAGCTGCGGGTAGCAACGACGAACGTAGATACGAGAGCCTAGTGTCGAATCGCCAAGAAGAAATGTTCCATCTGGTAATGCGATCACAGCATCAGCTTCGACCTCGGCAGGAACCGCCAGGAATGCTTTCCAAAATGCGACCAATGCTGGCGGATTCAACTCCATGTTTTCCGTCATGTGGATGCTTACACCGTCCACAACAAGTTGGCTATCCCGAGGCTCGTGCGGCGTCGGAAGTTTCACCGGAACCGCCACCAGCACGTGAATCTGCTTGGAGCTTGGAGCGAGCTCTCCAGTCATCTCGAAATCTTCCAACGTATCTCCAATCGTCCACGATGACAGCATCTTGTATTCGGCGATCATCTTCATCACTTCAGGCACGGACTCTCCACCTTCCAGCTTCTGCGCAGTCTCACTCTTCTCCAGCAGCCACCTGCCGTCCGCCGTCTTCGCCAGGAAGAGCTGCAGCTTGTTGGGATCGCCATCCTGTAATCCCTTCGGGCTCTTGTCCTTGATTGCCTCCTTCAACGCGGAAACCTTCTTGGCATCGTCGATCTTCACCTCGAAAGCGTCTCCTGCCTCGCCGACTATCGCACATTGTAGTGATATCTCCACCATCTTTCTTCGACTCGGCAAAATGGAAGGGGAAATTGCAATTCAGTCAGGCGTTTTTGGGTGGGCATTTGCAAATCGGTCAGGTTGTTGCAATTCAGTCAGGTGCCAAATATAACGTTAGAAACAGTCAGACATTTAGTAGTAACCCAGTAGTAGTACTACTACCGTAACATAGTAGTAGTATAATGCCCTATGATAGTAACTGGGGCTCGTAGCATAGGCTGGTAGTGCAACGATAGAACATATGTATTGTAAAAGCACGAGTGGCCCGTCGTGAGCGGCGACCCGGCCGTTGCCGCCATCATCACCACAGACCACAGCCACAAGGCATCAACGCCATGGCGCTCGTTTACTTCCAGCCGACGGCCGACCAGGCATCACGACGCCAAACGGAGGCAAGCAGCAATGTAAACCAAAGAAAAAACCTATTGATCGTCCTTGAACAAGAGCCCTCGTGCTAATTCAGCAATGTGTAACGTGTCTGGCGCGCTTCAACTCGGGCCAGTACCGTCTCGATATCCAGGTAGCCGGACGTTTTGTTGAAGTGGTCCGCTTTGATCGACGCTGGATCGATGCTCGCGCACGCCACTCTCTCTGCTGCGTGTTCCTCCTCACCCTCGCTTCATCGTCGACATCGCGGGACTACCCCGCTTGTCGAGCAACCCCCGCCGGGTCACCGCGACCCTGTTCGTCTCCTGAAGCCACGTAATTCAGCCACGCCCGCCTCAGATCCTCCACTCTCGAACTGCTCCTTTATTGTCTTTAGTGACTGGCGAGTCAAGACCCCCATCGTGGTCCGCAACAACAGCAACGCCGCCGCATTATTGCCATCCACACTCGTTTCCCCTTTTCCTGAAAAGGTCCAAGAATACCAGCAGCCTCGGATCGGTCAACTGCCTTCAGCTCCCGGCTTCATCTCCGTCTTTAGTTACCACGACGAATTAATCCGATTTGGGCTGTCCCTAGCCTTCCAGGCTACCCCAGTAAACTGTTACCAGTAGAGGAGCCGTTGTTCAGCAACTTGACGGGAGTGTTGCTCTGTTGCTGCTGCCGAGAGTTCTCCATCGTATCATCCTCATCACAAGCTTTACTAGTGTCGAGACGGTTTTACTTGACGAACATCGACTCCTTCTTGGCCGTCGAGTCGAGCAGACCTCATTGGCGCTAGCCTTGCTAGCATCAAGCTACGACGGAGCTATGTACACGTGCTCCTCACTATACAGACGAGCGATGACCTGCTCGGCCTCCTACTTTTGGCCCTGATTTACGTTGATGCATCTGCCGATCGTTGGTACTCAACGAGATGGAGGCAATGAACGGCCCAGAGCGAAGAGGCAAACGTTGGTCACCGCTGCCTACACATCGTCGCCCTTGATTGTTAAGAGACACTAACCCATGAGAGCCTTGTTGTGTCCGGGTGTCCTGTTGGCCTTATTAGACGTCGAAGAACCACGAATGCACTTCGCCGATGATTCTCGGTTGTGGTATTGCGGTACACACGACAACGTCAGATGGGGTTCCCTTAGCAACAAACATAACAAATTGCCGAGTCGAAGTCGGCGATTGTTGGTCTGCGCTGAGTTGCCCCCAGCGGTTTGGCCCTTCCGGGACAGTAGGTGTTTGTGTGGAGAGTGACGTGTATATGAAGCAGTTCAGGAGTTGAACGGTTGTTGGCATCATCTCATATTGATTGTCCATCTTAACAAAATCTGCACGATGTTGAAGTCATCTATCAAGGATTGATGAAGCACAACAACTTCGTTAAGCAAAATAGCAAAACTATTACTTCAATTATATAATACAGACGGAAACGTCGACCCGAAGCGACAAAACTACTTTAAAAAGTCGTCGCCTTTTCAGCAACTCTGCAAGTGTGATTCTCTATTCCTAGAGGCAGTGGTATTAGCATTACTATCACTCTTAGTTTGCTGCCAACTATAAAAACCGGCCCATAACTTCTGAAAACTGGAATAGAATTATTCTGAGGAGAGTTCTGAATTGATCACTTTGCAACCCCCAGGACGTACCGCTGTGGAAAGCGACGAAGAAGATGTCGAGCTGGCCGCTGATATGGAGTTCTCGAGTATCAAGGCACTGAAGGAACACGTAGCTCGATACTGTGTCTACCATGATTTTGCACACAACAAACCGAAGAATCGACGCGACTATCTTAAAGTTGTTTGCGCTTCGCACGTGGAGTGTACTTTCGAGCTCCGTGCATCTCTATCTTCCAAGACTAGTATCGTCCGAATAACGTTTCTGGAAGAATCTCACTCAGCTGTTCACGTTGCACACTCAGATTCGAGGAGGCGTCAGCCCTCACAAGTAAGCCAACCGTTTCTGGTTGAAGTTGCTCGCGATTGTTTAAGTTGTCAAGGCGATGGGTGTAGCCCAAAGCTTGTGGCTTATTGGGCTAGGACAAATTATGGTATTTCTATCTCATACCACGCTGCATGGAGAGCATTGAAATGCGTACGAGAAGGCTCAATGTTGAGCCTTCAGCACAGCTACCAGTACCTACATGGGTACTTGAGTATGTTTGTTGCAAGCAACCCAGGAACCCTGTCAAACTTCGAGCGAGCTGCAGACAACAAGTTCAAGAGGTTGTCTCTTGTGTTTGGAACGTTTGAGAAAGCACTCGGGTATTGCATTCCTATTATCGCAGTGGATGCATGCCATTTGCGTGGAGCAGATCATGGTACACTTTACGTGGCCTCCACAATGACCGGCGCACACGATATTCTGGTTATCGGATTCGCCATCTCAAATGCTGCCGAGAATGGGGATGATTGGAATTGGTTCCTCTCCGACATCTCTGAAGCACTTCCCTGCATTTCAAATTTAGCGGATTTGTTTTTCATGAGTGATCGCGACAAAGGAATAACTCTATCCGTGCGCAGAGTGTTCCCTTCGGTGCCTCAGTCAGCATGTGCGGAACACATCAAGCGGAATGTGATTGAAGAGTGTAGAACTCGGTTTAACGGTACGATTCATGATCTCGCTAGAGAAACAGACAAACGTGAAGTCGAGCGAATTTTTGAAGAGATCGGTTCTACAAGCGAAAACGCTTTCGATTACCTGATCTGCATCGATAGATCAATCTGGATCTCGGCTTATTTCTCTGTTCCTCGATACGGGATCGTCACTTCAAACTCAGCTGAGTCCATCAACAGTAGCATCGGTGAGTTCAGGCACGGCTCGCACCTTAAGGTCGTTGCAGGCATCGTGCAAATGGTGATGCGACGATCTTTTGAGCTAAAAAAGAAGTATGAACGTCACGAAGCAATGGATATCATACCATCCGTGATGACGAAGATCACTGCGAACAAGAAGGCAGGCCGTACTCGCCATGTAGTGCCACAGGCAGATGGAAAGTTCGCCGTCGAGAGGAAGAACAATCTCTACAGAGTTGTCAATCTCGACGCAAACTACTGCTCGTGTGGACTCTGGGTTGAGTATCAATACCCTTGCGTTCACGGTTGCGCTGCACTGCAGAAACAACACTTGTCTGTGTTTACATCGTGTGCACCTTACTATCGCTACGGCTGTCTCCAATCGATCTTCGCTACAAGCCTGAACCCAATAGACATTGAAGCGTCTATGGCCGATAATACAACCGAGCCTCCGGATAGTTATCGTCGTGCAGGTCGCCCAAAGAACCCGAAACGTGTGCGCAGTCGAGGTGAAGTTATCCCAGAAGAGTCACCAATTGTCTGCGAACGCTGTGGTGAAAGAGGGTACAACATACGTACGTGCGAGCGCCGGCAACTACTAAAGCAACAGCGAGAACTGAATAGTCAGATTCATGATTAGTTGCATTTAATCAACACATTTAACTTTCAATATCATATCTATCGTTCGGCGGAGAGACAAACACCAACCGAGTCGGCAGACCTCGAAGACCTCTTCATCGCGCACATCGGCTCCATGGACGACGGCCTGCGCCAGACGGCCAAGCTGCTGGAGTAGAACGAGCTGGGCGACATGGTCAAGCAGCACTACGCGTCGTGGAGCAGCGCGCTGGGCGAGCGCATCGAGGATGGAGTCGACGCCAGTGTTGCCGAACGTGAACCAGTAGCGCGACACCAGTCCTCCATGGTCTTGCCCAGGATTTCCTGCTTGGTGTTGTACTCGCGGTAGGTGAGCGCGCCCTTGGTGTTCTGGCCATCGAACGTGACGTTGGGCTCGGTGGGGAAGTACTCCTTCACTTGGTGATGCACCATCTTGTCGCTTGGCTTCGGTGGGGTTGGCTTAGCTTGTCTGTTGAGACTCGCTCGGGTGTGTTGTGTTGCTCGCCGAGGCCCTTGGGTTGTGCTCGGCGAATTCACGAATATCTGGCAGCCACCAGTGATGCCGCTACCAAGAAAGAAAAGAAGAACGATACGAGGTTAGTAGAGGCATCCACATATTCCGTAGGCGAGATGTAATGGAGGCCTACCCTGTAGCGTCGTCTGCGACTAAGTTTTGGCGAACGTGTGGTGGTCATGGTGGCCGCGGCTGCGGGGAACGGCGTCTGATGGCCTTGTCCCCGGGCTCTCTGTGCCCAGCGGCGCGTGCTGACGTCGAGCAAGGCAACCGAGCGTTTGAGATTTTGTCACCTGACTGAATTGTAACAACCTGACCGCCCAAACGCTTGACTGAATTGCATTTCCCCAAAATGAAACCTAAAAGGAGAGAATTCCCTTGTCTCGTACCTAAGCGGAAATAAATGGGGGATGATACAAACCACAAGATGAACATGTGGGAATAATTGCATCATAATCGTATGACTCGCCAAGGTTGCGGCTAACCGGTATCAATACTACATGTATAATGATAGTACTACTACTGGTACTCCTGAGGATCCACTCGTCGAGCCTTGTGGTTTGAAGACAATCATACTCATGCGATCAATCTACAAAGTGTTGAGTGGGCCAGGCACGGGGAAGTCCCGCATGCTGGATGCGATGAATGTGATTCTGCTGATCTATCGGGATACCTGAGTGCGTAGAGCGCGTATATTCCATGTGACGTTCGAGAATGGAACTGGTGCCTGAAAAAGTTGCTTAATCCGGAGTGTATGACGTCAGCTACCGAATCTTCTACGAGCTCATGAAAGAAAAACTGGGCAGCATTTTGCAGTGACGTGGAAGGATCGTATGAGCATCTCCCATTATCGATTGGAACTGTTATTAAAAACGCTGGCAGAACTGACGAAGACTGACACCGTCGAGTGCATGACGGTCATCTTGTGTGTTTGCAGAAGCTCTTGAACGGATGGCTCTCAGGTATAAGGCTTTCACGAAGTATTGGCTTCAATTTGCAGCTTCCTGAACGCCTCCAAAGCGTTTGCTGTTTGTGTATGTGCGGCAACAGCAATGTCGGATTCGCCAACATGGAGAACGGGGCGATCTTGCAAGCTATGCGTTGCAATGATGCGGGGGATGATTCGTACTACCGCAGGTAAGTCAATATGCTCGCAATATGAGTATCGGCGAGTCTTTTCAAGTATACTTCGTGTTTAGCGGCGTCAACATTACAATGTAACGTTACTTTTGAAGTACAGATCTCCCTCTGGTGGTGTTGCAAAATCGATTTGGCAGGGAATTTCAGATGACATTGGCTAGTGAAGTCAATGTACTGACATTTAGTTAGAAGCGTTCAGTAGGCGCGAATCTTCTTGGCATACTCGCACATGGCGATCTTCAGCTCAATAGTGAGGTGGTTTCGGCGAGGCGGCGTGCTGGTAGTCATCGTGGCTTGGAAAATTTGGTTGTGTGCATGGAGACCCCAACAGCTACGGGATCACTACCTTCCTTGGAAAACTTATCTCCATTCTCAGCCTTTCATTGCGATACTTAAATGGGGTGGGTGCACGCGCATAAAGGTGATGGTGAGGTCCGCGGATCCGTCAATTCGCTTAACTCAGTGCACTCAGTGCTTATGCAGAATTGCTTGTTTGGACCTTCAGAACCACGCATCAGATATAACGGGGTATTTAATCATCGAGGTGCGCCTGCGGAGGGGGAGATCTGTACGTCGAAGTATATTTTTTGCTGGTCCATGTGGTAGCTCTTCAAGCTGGTGTACTTCAGTATTTATTACTTTGAAGTACTCTACTCCTCTTGCTTGGACGCAAAGCGCTGCTCCCAATCTCGCTCCCAGAATGGCGACGAATACGGTGAGGTGAAGTTATCGGGTGTGAGCTGGTCCGGGGGCTGGTACCAGTAGTTCAACGCCAAGTGGCCATTACCTTGAGCCGAGCCGAACGACTCGACTTCGTGGAACCACGACGCAGGCAAGAACAGCATGTCTCCAACCTCCAGATCGCAGAACGCAGCCTTCGCCTGAGTGAACTTGGGGAACTCCGCGTTCAGCTCCTTCTGCTCCTGCTCACTTCCGCGCAACCGGAACGTGTCCACTTGGCTGAAGCTCACAGGGTACGTGATCTCCGTCTCGCCCACATCACGCTTGGCAGTCTTCCTGTTGGCCTCCTCCTCCTCAGGGTCCAGCGCCAGATCATCCAGTTCGCCTACCTCGCTCTCATCGTCTCCCTCAGCCTCACTCTCCTCAAAGTGGAACGCGCCGTCCTCGTACTCTTCATCACCTTCACCGTCACTGTTATCCGCCTGGAGCACACCGAACATGGCCTTCTCCAGACGCTGTTCAGCCTCTTCAAGACGCGCCTCCGCTCCCGGTTCACCAGCCTCCACAGCCTGCTCCGCTTCAGCCAACTCGCGCTCCGCCTCGTTCTTCTCAATAGCCGCAAGAGCTTCACGCTCCGCCGCAGGTTCTGCTCCGTACGGAGTCGTCTCCTTGCCGACATAGTTGATCAACCCGTTCGGGTGCACGTGCGAGATGCGTCCGCGCACATACATCTTGTCCGCATCTCCAGGCGAGTACAGACGGAAGCGCTTCTTGCCACGCATCAAGATGTATAGGTTGTCGTGGTGGTCGTGGTGCAGCCCCGTGGACGAGCCGTGCTTGTTGTTACCCATCCACATGTTGATGTTCTGCGGGATCAAGTGGCCCATGAGCTGGGGACGCACTGGGAAGTCCTGCTGCAGCTTCTTCATGAACGGAGCCATGATCTCCGGTCGCCCGTCCTCTTCAAACGCCACCTCCTGCGTCGTCAAGTAGTGCATTTCGTCGCCCGTCTCGATCAGCTTGAGTAGGTCACCGAACGGCATCTCCACTGCGATTCCCTTGCCGAACTTCTCGTTGACATCTCCACGTCGCTCCACCGTGAGCTTCGTGTCTCCCGCGAGCTCAATCAACCGGTCGTCTGAGGTCGACCACTTGCTCGGAGCGATGAAGTCTTCGTCTTGCAAGAACCCAGTGAGCACCACGGGCGTACGCGTGCAAACGTACTTGGCAAAGAACTGCTCGGGCGTCACGCTGCCAATTGGAATGCGTTCAATGGAGAACTTGTCTTCGGGTAAGGTATACCCATTGTACTCATTGACCCATTGGATATCGGCGGCGTCGGCGGATTCGCCTGCCTCGTTGGTACGCAGTCGCTTCTGCGAGTCGGAGTTTACTGTTGCAGCGCATGACATGACTACGGAGGAGCGATGGCTGAATGTTATCAGGTTTTGCTATGACGGTCTCACAAAACGGTTGGATGGGGACAAGGGTGTGCGAGAGACACGAATGTTCAGGATGTGTACGCCACATCGCAGTTGAAGCGAGCTTCAAGCGCAAGGAGGTCAAGTGGTTAATGAGCGCAAGTTCCATCGCGCGCGCTGCATGTACGAACCAGTTATTATCGTCAAATGCGGCGAGGAATCTCGCCGGCTTAAACTTCCTGTCTGCTGTCTGTATCCGAACAAACCACTACCGGTACACGCGTGCGCGCGCACAACGAACTTGCAACTTGTATCTCTAGCCAAAGTGGTATCGCTGACCGCCCATGCCGCCGCCCATGCCACCCATGCCGCCGCCCATGCCACCCATGCCTCCCATGCCACCCATGCCGCCCATTCCTCCCATGCCGCCGCCG
>JAHQIV010000522.1:7328-19779 GCA_030463285.1 Phytophthora europaea
CTTTCCAAAAGCGCACCCGCCTAACCAAGCTCCAAGAAATGCAGATTTGTGACCGCCGCCTGGAGCTGCCGACTTGTACGCGCCTCGTGGGCTCAGGCGAAGTTCTCCCTGACGCAGATGCCTTCCAAGCAAGTCATTGGCCGCGTGCTCAAGGCGGAGAGCAAGCTGCGCCGTCTCACCGCTGACTGCTTGGAGCGCCAGCGGGTCCGGCCACGCTACCAGCTCGTGCTGGACCAATGCATGGTCGAGTACGTGCTGACCAGCGAGAGCTGGGGTATTTCGCTTTCCGGCTGCATGAATATTGCTCAGGCCAAGCGGACACTGCTCCGGCTAAACATCCCTCCGTCTTCATGGCCACGACTGGGGTGATCTTGGCTACGCAATCTACAGCAACGCTACGGCATTCGGTGGCGTCGTGCTCATGGAGAAGACGGCCTCGTCGATTTGGAGGCGGTGGCGGACGACATCAAGGAACTCCGGGGCCTCATTCGTACCTACTCGTATTCCAACGTATAGAACAGGGACGAAACCGGCTTTTTCTTCAACAACGTGCCGCGTGGTTCGCTTTGCATCAATCCAGCGCCCGCCCTCAAGAAAGACAAAGCCCGGATTACCCTAGCGGTCTCCACCAACGCCCCTGGGACAGACAAGCTGCCGTTGCTGTTCATCGGTACGGCTGCTAAACCCCGCTGGCTTAACAAGAAGCCAGCCGACGTCATCTACACGTCAGCTTCGAAGGCATGGATCTGTACTATAGTTTAGCCGAGGGGCTCGCGCAAAGGTTAAGCTCTCCATGAAGGACACGCACCAGTGTTAAATCCCAAGGGAGTGAAACAGGTTGATGCGCAAGAGTGAATATATTCCGTGTGGGCCTCGAGTCTGATGTCTGTGTACAAGAATCCCAGCTCGTTCCGCACCTAAATTCCACGTCCTCGCAAAAAGATTTAGTTTAGTTGACTTTGGTCAACATAACAGTTAGAATATGGTTGGGTGCCTTGTTAACTCCAACTTCTGTTGGTAAGACGCACTGCATTATATTCAGCAAAGTTTATTGTATCACCTGAGGAAGGAGGAAAGTCGCTTATTAAACTCAGAATATTCTATTAAATCTGCTTAAACGGCGACATGTATACGCGGCTAGTTGATAGTTCCAACCATTCGCACATCGAGACGCAAAGAACCACTAGCTGAACCACCGAACCCAGCCTATGAGTATGATCAAATCACGAACTATATCAATGGTTCAGCAAACGGATTGGGAAAATCATTCTCGTCACCTCAATGAGACCCATCAAGCGCGCTATCACCTCGTAGAATGCATGGCTCGTCCAAGAGCGGCGTGTCATTCAGTGCGTACATATCCTCGGTGGGGTAATGTTTTCCAACCTAATTCCAGGTGTTCTCGATTTCAGCAGAGTGGCGCTTAACAAACTGCCTTTCAACTACCAGACAACACAGAGATGGAAATACGGAGACTGAGCTACCGGAATATGGTTGGTACACGAGATCACCCACCCATTAGCACCATACATATGGATACAAATGGGCCCATGAAGAAGCTAGACGTGTATGGTACAACATGTTCTATCCGCTACTTTCTGAGTATTATTGATCACTTGACCTCTCGGCGCTGGACTTATGTCCTTCACAAGAAAACGGAGGTACATATTGAGGTGAAAGAGCTGCTGACACAACTAGAAAGGGAGGGAAAGCTCACGATTAGGCGCATCAGGTCGGACGGAGGTACGGAATCTATGAGCTTTGCTCTTAAATCATTCTGTACGTAGAAAGAGTGAAATTTCAGACCTCAAATGCTTACACACCGGAAGAAAAGGAGCATCTGAGCGGGACCATGAAACAAAGAGGGGAAAGGTACGGTAGATATGCAAACTTATCGACCAATAGCTGGCGAGATGCATTGAAGTACAGGATTTATCTACCGCACTGAGCCGAGTAAAGGACAAGCCAGGCTATGGGCTAGTAAAAGGTGTCAGCTCCAACGTAAAGATATAACAGGTACTGGGCTGAATATCTTCGCATACGTGCCAAACGCTCTTCAAAACACAAATAGCTGTCGGCACATGCAATCAAGTGCAGACTGCTCGGGATATCTAAGGCCTTAAAGGGTACCTACCGCCTGCTCGACGTGTTCAATAATTCGTATTTTGTAGCCAGGTTGAATTTATTTGACTTCCAACTGTGCCAGCATCATAAAACATTCATTCGGGACAGAGCCCGATAAACTGACTATTAATGAGCTGAAGGAGATTGCCTCGCTGACCATGGTCCACCACAACACAACAGATAGGTACAATGGGTGCATTAAAGTAAAAGATTCGTTTGGATCAGTGGGAGCCAAACGCACGAGTACAGGATTGTACGAACCAGCAGGATCTAAGCGCAAATTTCGCAAGAATGCAGCATCTGGGACGCAACGGTCCCAACGTGCTCGAAAGAGTCCATCACGGTACTCTGACTACAAACCCATATTCACAAGACGATTGCGGTAGATGGCCTTGTTGAGAGATGGCAGTTCCCAAACGTCAAAGGGAAGCTCCGAGTCAGTCATCTATCAAACGATGGGACAAACATTGGACCTTGAGTATCAGTCCTGGCTTGAGAATGAGACTTAAGTTAGTAGTTTTGCCGTGTGACCTTGCACCGAGGGCTCATTCGCAGATCTTGCAAGCTTCTCAAAGGTTTATGTTCTTCTTCTATTTGCATTATTGCTATTCCGGGTATAAACGAGCAGGACCAGTCCTCTGGTACTCGAGTCGTCTATGTAAGCGTGGGCATGTCCATTCAGAAGCAAATCGTCTCCATAGTTCTCAAACGCCTGGGGTATGAACTTCTCATATGATACCCGAGATTTTTGTTTTTTGTGTTTTTTACTGCTTATGGGCTGTATGTATAGTTTGTTTGTGTACAGATGTCGGTCCGTCTACGCACAACCGTTTTGCGCCAGAATCAGAAGTCCCTTACAAACAAGTACTCGACGTGTGGGCTCTTTTCGCTCACCAACCACTGCAGCAGCGAGACTTCTTGACATCAGCCGCAATTCGGCTTTGTTATGACAAGCTTGGGTAGGGCTCGCCCCTCAGAGGGTTATCGTGATCCACGCTAAGGCGCGTACATCCTTGGAGAAGGCGCCGCAAAGACAGCGTAAAAATCTGCATTTCATGAACACCAAGTCGGGGCTCAAGAGCAGACCAAGCGTCCGGGTGCGACTATCGGCAGCCGGAAGCCTGCATTGTAGGTAAATGGGCAGCGTTCTGGGCACGCGGAGGGCACCTGGTACTGCATTGCGCATGATTGGGTTTAAAAAAAATTGTTTTGATAGATTCTTACCGCTACCAATACTTTCCAAACCGTGGGGGGGGGGGGCTTTTGAAGGGATTGTTTTCTCGTATTGACCACGTCTAAGCCATTGAGGGCGCGTGTTAGGGGGTATACCTATTAGAAAACACACTGATGTTAAACATTTGCCTAACGCTATTTTAATGTGTTTAAAGTTCAGTATATTTTATTCTCTGGATTTTATCTAGAGTCCTAGGCGGGATCGAACTGAGGTCCGATTATTGGCTGATTTGATACCTGTCGAAGTCGAACCAAATATTGCCGAAGTTGTATATGGTAAACACCTGTATATGTTTATAACCCTTTAGTGTTAAAATTGTGCTGGTATGCTGACCCGTCCAGTTGAGATGAAGATAAAAACCGTTTGTGGTAATACCCGTCGAAGATGATACCTACGCTGCTGGAACAACATGAACCCGATTTCGTCAGAGAAGCGAATTTTGTTAGCGGTGCAACCTATCGTTCCGACAATATGTACAAGTATTGGCGTTAGCATCAGCTTAGAGCCTCAAGTGGAAGGCTTGCCTTGAATACTAGGGTGGGCTTTACCACGTGCCCAAGCTGAAAACGTTCGAGTACATACAGAAAGAGTCCGATCTCCGTAACGAAGAAACCCTGAAGAGAATGATGCCCCGTTTGTTAGAGCCGACTGTAGTGTGCATGTAACAAGGGGGTTTCTTGCGCTGACCGATCGCGGGTCATCAAGTCAGTTGGAAAACGAGATGAAAAAGGCGGTTATTCTCATGGGTTATATACCGCGAGTGACAGGGGGATAGCACTTCGGATTTTGCGCTCATGCTGAAACGAGTGGGCTAACAATGATCAAGGATACGACATGATAGGAAGAGGTGGCCGAGTCTCGTACTATGATCGCTTCATTGACTGTGTGCCGCTGTACCTCGATTGCAGAGGGAATACCTGAAACTGCGGTGGTGAATAGTGGCTTTATTGATCCAGCACCAATGTTGGAAATTGAGGCCGCGATCAATAGCGACTTTGTGCGGCTAGTGGCCGTCGTGGATTGGTTGCTTGGGGCCAACCGCCGTTTCGGGAGGGAGTAACTGGAGGGGATGGGTAAGTGTTGGTTTGGCTGCAACAAACCCACCCCATGAGGCATGACCCAGAATTGATGATGGCGGTGGTTAAACACATTCTAATTGTTGGAGGGGGTGAGACGGCTGTATGTTGGCTTTGGATAACCGCATGTAGATGCGATGATCGGAACCAGTATGGAAAGAAGCTATATGCGGATCGCCACTGCAGCTGGCGCGATGGA
This sequence comes from Phytophthora europaea, assembly GCA_030463285.1. Classification (NCBI taxonomy): domain Eukaryota; phylum Oomycota; class Peronosporomycetes; order Peronosporales; family Peronosporaceae; genus Phytophthora; species Phytophthora europaea. Next base: position 11,962 of record JAHQIV010000522.1, read on the forward strand.
TGTGGGACACGTTCAAAACACCTATTATTATAAGATTGGATGCTGCCGCTTATAAAGGCGACCTGCAGTTTGGCACACGAACTTGGAGCAGTAGCTACATCGCGGGTAATTGATAATGCGGCACGTAGCGGACATCTGGATACAATAAAAAGGCTGCACAACAATCGCAATCCGTGAGTGAGCGATTGGTACTAAAAGCACAAGGCCTCGCACATGCGCAAAGCAAGACTTGGGCTCGGGGCACTCGGGAATAATGAAAATGGTAGTACACGCTTATCCAGGTAGTTCTCTGAAATTTATTTCAGAGTACATCGGTGGTCACATTTTCCACTCAAACGCTATATTTCAATAAAATTAGACGAAAAAATGACAATCAGCTCTCGCTTAAAAGTCACCTCCAAATTTCCCCTCGGGCACCTGAATGGCATCAAAGGTGCGCGAGTATGAGAACAAGCTGGGCAATAGTGGAGAATCGAGCCAACAGGCCACGCAAAGTAAGGCGTCACAGGATGCTGCGGCAAAGCCAAAAGGTGCCTCTGATGTTGCAGTTGCATTCTAGAGCAGCTTTATCTCACTAGAAAACTCACACTCAAACATTAAAACTATTTCACTCCAGACAAAGCTCGTCTTCGAGAATGCGACGATCGTCACAATCATGTATATCTAAGCGCAACTCATTTTTAAATTTCATAGGCTCTTACGCACGGTCTTGTCTAGGTTGAACTCGACAGTAGGGCTATAGTCAGCGTTCTGTAATCCTATCCGCCCTGCTAATTGATCGGGTGGCGATTGATCTGTGGCATACCTTTTTGACAAAGCATACACGGCGAGCTTCGTCGTACAGGTAGTCGAGGCTCATAAGTACCAGCCGCCGACTCCAGACTGTCTATCGCATAGACGGAGTCAAGCACGGCACAAGTGACGAAGATAATGGAGCTGCTGGCCAAGATGCCGGTGGTGCTTTTGCTCAACGGTCAGCCACAGGCCGCAAGGATGGCCACGCCGAACAGACGCAGCACGCGGGACCCCCACGCCCGTGGGCGAGCCGACGCAGGAGCTCATGATGCTGCTGGGGTCCCTGGTGTGGCTGCGCATCTCGGACGGTCGTGCGGTCGTCGGCCGCTTCCACTGCTCCGACAAGCACAAGAACGTGGCCCTCAAGGGCGCGGGCGAGTTCGCGCCCCCGTGCCTGGGGTTCAGAAAAAACAGGAAGGTCAATGTGGTCGTGACCGCAGAGGCGAGGGCTCGGGACCAGGAGGAGGCGTAGTTCACTAGCGTGCTGTTGTCTCCTGACAGCCGCTCGCTCGGGATGACGTTCGTGCCGGGCAAGCAGACCGTGTACATGAAGGTAGGGGTGGGGTATAGGTAGGGAGCGGGATAAGGCGCGCAGTATGATGTCACAGATTAACAGCAGCTTAGTGTGTTACAGTCGGCTGTCTTCGAGGAGCTGGGCCTTTTTCTCGTTGATGAAGGTGTCCACCTTGGTGATCATCTCTTCTATCTCACTTTGGTGGTACGCGCGAAGTCGCGCATCGTCGACAGCTTGTGCCACGTCCTCGGCCTATCTCAGCGGTGAATTATGCGGAATATATTATTTTACGCAGAAAACTTCGTTGATGGTACATTTTATCTTTGTATTTTAGTTAATGGCTGATTGTTTTGTCTGGTCGCACATTGATTTACTACAAATATCCAATCCGGAGCATTCGTAGCTAGTACCGTGAAATTTTTAAAGGTTGCTTTTTTGCCCTTTTAGCACTCGTTGCTGCTCAAAATCTCAATTCGGAGTGATTGCAAGCCCGACTTCACAATTCCTTGGGGAATGGGTACAGATCGAGGGGGTACCGTATTTTTCTGAATGCGACCTTTTCAAATAACATCACTTGATTTTGTATTCTATACAATGTTAGGTGGGTCGCGAAAGGGTTAATCTATCAGCACCCTTTCGTGTACATGAGTGTCACGCATCATTTAGATGACGTGTGGCTAATTGTAACTAGTCGAACCTTGAATGTAGTCTTTGAGTGGGTTTCCAGGTAAGGTGGACTTCACGGTCGTTGTCTATGCTACTTAGGGTCTTCATTGACTTTGCTGCTCGTTTTATCTCAGGATCAGATTTATATAAACCATAGTATGTGTAGGGTTGGGACCAACATTGCCCAGCGAAGGATAGTGCTGCGTTGGATGGTGGAGAGAGAGATGGTCTGTCGCGGCTCGCTCCTGTTTTCAACAACTGTCGACAAGTTTCCGTAAATGTTCAATTCGGTGACACGACGTGCAAACGAAGTCAAGATCATGGACTGGTGGAGATAACGCAAACAATATTTTCAATCTGCCCGTGGTGCAAAGGCTGTCTCAGGTCGCAATTGTGTTCGGGTCAACCGTAAGTATAAGGTTGGCAGGGGACGCCGCCCAAGCCAATGGGTATCGTGGTGCTGCTCGAGGAATTTGATCGCCTGCAAAAGGCTGGCTTAACGTTTGGCACGCCGCTGTTACACAAGTTTCTCTTCGCCAGCTTCATGTGCATACAGCTCCATTCAATGGTGAGTCAGAGGATTATCTCGGCGTTCCACTTATTTCTAAGATTACTCCGAGATGGGTTCAAGAGTTCAAGGAGAAACAACGGATTGGCATGCGCAGTCACACTGGAAAGGGTCCGGATAGTCCTGAAAAACAAGATCAAATCGAGCGCGAAGTAGCTGTCCATCTAGGTGACGTGAAACGTGGGTTCGAGAGCGACAAACTGAATGATAATGCAGTTGAAAACCTGGACGAGATCCATTTCGTCATATACCTTGATAACAGCAAGACGCTTGGGTTTGTAGCCGAGAAACAGGTCTCAAGTACGCCGACGTGGTTTCGGGTGGTGAAGGGATGGTAATGGTGGTGCGAGTTTCGGGAGGTACTAGCGGATGCATTCATCCCCCGGTACAAACGCAAAGCATTTGGGGCTCGATGATGATGTCGAAGGATTATATTATCGAACGGGGCCCAAAGGCTAGATTTCAGGAGTACCTCAAAGAGAGTAGGGTTATTGCCGCGGATACCCACGGTCGCAAGAAGGCTATATTTCTGGACAACTGCTCGGGTCACTTAGACGAGTCGGCGTGTGAACAAGAGCTTCAACATCTGAATGCACGACTTCGTTACTTGCCGCCTAACGTCACCGACTTGAGCCAGCCAGCCGACGCCTTCGTAATCTTCAAAATTAGGGACGTGAGGTCGCGGGTGGGAAACGAGAAAAAGATTAAGATGATCGAAGATAAAGAATGGCAGAACAAGGTAAGGAAAGACGGCAGCTACTCTGGTACGCTGAAGAACCAGGGTAAAAGATTCTTTATGGAACTTGCCCCAGCTGACGTCGAGGAGGTCAACGAAAAGCGCGACGAGAATGGAATCAACAATGCGAGGAAAGCTATGATGCTGTGTGGCTTATTGCTTAGTGTTGATGAAACCTGGCGTACGACGCAACTGTTTCCGCACTTGCAGATGATAAGGAAGTAGCCCGAGGAGTTTGCAGGTAATACCAACGCTGAAGACACTGTGATCGTCGATATAGTGTCCGATAGTGATGATGAGTCTAGCGAGGAAAAGGAAGAGATGTCTGCAGTACTAATGAACAGCGCAGCCACGGAGGCGTTGGTGGTATATTTCAATTCATGTCAGACTAATTTCAAATTAGTATGTACGCCTTGATGACAGACTAATTACTGTGAGCGGATAAAAAAAATTCTCACATAAATTAGTCTAGGGGAGACGATTTACTGTAACCACTGTAGTACTTCTCCGGTCCGGAAAATAATTAACAGTTAGGTTGTTTAGAGTAAAAACTCGCGCCGTATGCAGATTTGTTGGCCGACGTACAAACTTGAGCACGACTGATTGGGTGAAAAAATACATCGTGTGATTTGTATTAAACTTGATTGGCTGTTTTTGTAGCTTCTAGGAAATGTATATCTTCTCGCGAATTGTGACTAAACGCAGCTCATTTTCCTCTTTCCGCGAGATCTTTTAGCTTTGTCATGTGAGCATTTTTGACGTCCCAGCGGGAAAAAAAACTTCTCACCTCCATAAAATGATTGTTTAAATGACCTCACAGAGGTCGACAGCATCGAGGACGCTTTTTTGACCCCACTATTTTAACACATGGATCGCTTCCTTTTTGTCTCTTGGGTTTATTTCTGGTGCTTAGATTGATTTTTATCGAGCGGTTATCGAGAAAATGCGTTGAACACATCCGCAATTTAAGCTTTATTCTTGTATGCAAAGTCAAAACCCTCTGTAATCGCATAAATTGTATCAATATTATATAGAGGGTATTACTGAGTGAGGTTGAAATACTGATCTCTCATTGGCTTAAAAGGCCATCGGGGTAGGTGAAAACTTATTTTTGGGATTAATACCGCTAGGTTTTAGCACTGTTTCCTGTGCTTTTGTGGATACCATACAGGGGGCAAATCAAAGCCCATCCGATAGTTTGACCAAAAACGGGCAGAAAATAAAAAGGTTACGACTAAAAGCGTCCTCGACGCTGTCGACCTCTGTCAGCGTGAATGTTATGGCGCGAAAACTGCAATGAAAAAAATACTGTTCGAAGCCACATATCGCGAGCTTTACAACAAGGTATGTACAATCTCGAACCGAAGTTGTGAAGCGGAGTTATCGTCGATTTAGCGAACAGATAATTCTTTTCCGGACCGGAGAAGTATGTAGTATGAATACCCGATCTGCAGCCTCGCCGCTGGTTGACAATAACGTAGCCGAGCTTGGCATTGCTTTAAGTAAAAAATAATAAGTAAGAAGCTCATGAATTCATACAAAAATTGTTGTCTCCGGAACAAGCTGTTTTTCGAGTACAATTGGTAGTTTTTTCGAGTAATGAATGTTTTAATCATGAAATGATGGCTGTTTTAGTGCTGCGAAGTTTGTTCGGGCACGGTGGAGTTGACGCTTAAATTGCTGTCTCGAAGCACATAGAGCTGCTTAGTCGCCCAAACAGTAATTTCACCATAAATTTTTTATTGCATATTATGCAAGTCGAACACGCGAACACAAAAAAGATTGCTTTGCGTTCAAAAGACTGGTTTGAAATTCACAGTTAGATTTTAGTTTCACTATGAAACCACTTCCTATACATGTACCGACTGCTTTCAATTGAAACGCGTACGATTCGAATTGCTGGTTCGGGCAGGAGTGTCCTTTCCTCCTTCGGGACTTCACTGCGAGGAGAAAGTTGACTTGATTAGCTTGGAGAGTTAGACTCCCTGGGGTTTCTCTTCAGAGTGCTGCGTGTTCTGGATCGATACGATTTCTTGCTCGTGGCACTCCCAGGTTGAGGCCTTGATTATACAACTTGCCGCGTCTCGAATCATTCCAGGTCGTAGTCTGGTGTAAACGGTGAAGCACCAGCTAGCCCACCGACCTAGTAGTCGAATGATCAGGTCACTCTTGCCCGCTGCCAGTAGTGCACAGGCTCCTTCAGTGCGGAGCGAGTGGGTAGAGTAGTCGGATCGCGGCAGACCCATGTCAGCAGCTGACAGCTTAATGAGATTGGCCACTTGTGTCTTCTTGATTGTCCTTGTTGTCGAAACGGAAGTGAGGTACGGCCCCAACTTTCGCCCTATAGCGAACCACTGTGTTCGAATGTTCAGGCATTGTCTGGCCGCTGCCAGGAAGAAACCAGTTACTACACCGATGCTGCTCAAGACGTATGAGCTCAGAGCCCGACACGACACAGAGAGTGACCTGATGTGGTCCTAGCGATCTTCTTCCTCGACCGAAGCTCAGAGCTGTGGGGCCCGGTGACCAGTGACAAATCGACGGGAGTCATTCGGACCCACTGTATGAAAGCGGCCAACGGCATTCTAGGAGACAACTTAGGAACACAGGTCGAGCCTGAAGAACAGGGATGAATCCCACAAGGGAGACCGCGTAGCCCAGGGCACGACGGTGCGCCACTGCAAGTCCAACCACACACACTTGTTCCCCGGGTCCACGCCACCATGGAAGTGCTTGTATCCTTGAGCGATGAGCTCAAATTCCGGTTCATGGTAATCGAGTTTGGCACTCCGAACTGCCTTGTGTGCGAATGCCACCGCTGCCATTTTCCCGTCGAATCTCTTGCACTTGTATCTTACCTTGCCTTGCTGTGCCCTTCTGAATCACACAATGCCGCCAACAGTCGACCATCCCCACTTGTGTTGCCCTGTCCAGTTCGTCAATCCACACGAGGAATCCGAAGTCACTGCAAAAGGTTTCCCAGAAGTTGAATTTCCTGCTGTAGCTTCGCAGTGTCCCGGCTGAGACTGTGGCCTCCTTGAGTTGGTCTCGCTTTGCCTCCACGCACCGGCGTCTGACGCAATCTGTTGCATGCAACTATAATTAGTACTGATATACACGTGGATGTCGCACTTCGAAGTCTGCTCCAATCTTTGTCGAATCGGGTGCGTCGTGACGTACAGTCTGTGTCGAGCCTGCCTCAAGGCACATCATCACAAGGCATGCTGTCCTTCCGGGGACTTGTAATTCATTTTGTCAATCAGTTCTGTGATCCATCGCTCGCCGTGGATGACGACGTGGCACCAGGTACCCTCCGTAGATAGGCTTGGCCCCCACATGTCCGTGACGCTGGCCAAGGCATAAGCAATATCGCTGTCGTCTCGGGTCTGACTCCGCTGTTTGAGGAGTAGACGCTCATTGAGCTTCATACTCTTGATGCAGCCTGTATTCTTCGCCACTACCACTAGCCAGACCTCGTCGAAGGCCTTGGTGTGGTCGAACAGGTTCATCGGCATGCCTGCGAATTCAGTCTGGAATACGAGAGTCTTCCACCATTGCAGATCCTTCCGAAGGAACTCTATCATCGGGGCATCTGCACTCGCGAGACTCCGACAACCGTTCTGAACCGCAGTCAAGCGCTGGAGGAATGGCTTAGTTATCGGGATGAAGCTGATCACGTGTCGGATGACACTGTCCAGTCGCTTCTTCGATAGGAAAGTCTTCCCCAACGTCTCTGAGGACGGATCGCAGTTTGTCAATCTTCCTCTGTGGAACTGTGATGTAATCGTCGGGAATGTTCCAGTCAATTCCCACAATCTGGAAGACGCGCGAACAGGTCATGAATTTGCCTTCATGCCAGCCATCGGAGCCGAACACCAGCTGGACCCCGTCTCTGAGACGCATCTCGGCCTTCTATCGACATCGACTTCAATGAGAACAATGTCGTCGACCCAGTGGAATGATATATCCGAACACTATGGATTGTCCAGTGTGCAGGTAGTGGCGGACGGCTTTCCCGAAGACGGCGAATAACCCCGGGGAAGATATCCATCCGAAGACGGCCATGCCCGAATCATTCACTGAGCGAAGCAAGGCAAACGTCCCCCAAAAGCTGACGCATGTACTGGCACGTGGGGAAAGGCTTCAGCGATATCTGCGATCACGGCGTAAATGGCACCGGCGACGAAATTCGCAAATGCGACGTGCAATTGAGACGAACGGGTCCCAAGTCGCATCGGGAGAGGCCTCTGAGGCCAACTGCGCGTTGGCGGACAGTCCGTCTGGCGCAGATAGGTCGTGGATGATCCGACCATCTAAGTGCAGAGGCTTGCTCTTCTTCGGCATCAGAGCAAACGCGCTCAACTGAAACGTGGGGTCGCGTTCGAATGCTTGCATGGTCGCAATGATGGCACGACCCTTGTAATAATCGGCGAGGAGTTTGCCCACCACGAGACCCGCACCTGTGGGGGCTCCAGGATAATTGGCGGGTGTCGGGCGCGACCCACGTCGGGCTTGACCGGTATTCGCGGGCCGTGAGGC
>JAHQIV010000523.1:0-19741 GCA_030463285.1 Phytophthora europaea
TCGAATGCCACAAGCCATTGCTGGTACATCCAGCCAGTCATCCACCCTTTGTCTGTGGTGAAGTAGTGCAGGGTGGACGGCTTCTTGGTGTACCAGCGAGGCTTCGCAGCCGTGCCCAGATAGAGAATCGGCATCTTGTCAGATCCGTCAGCGTTGCTGCACACGGCCATCGTCAGTCTTTCCTTATTTTGCTTGAGAGCGGGGGCTTCTCCTTTGCAGATTGAACCTCGTGGGACCGCGTTGTAGAAGAATGCACTTTCGTCCATGTTGTACACGTTTTTAGGTAGGTACGATTTAACGAGCCGGCGGAGTCGCATGATCTCGTCCTGTACAACGTCGAGCTTGATGGAGCTCGACTCACCGAAAGCACGGCACCACTTAAGTCCGTAACGTGCTTGAAGACAGCGGAGCCAGGATGGCCCGTAACGTTACCTCACAAATGCAAAACAGATAAATTGCCATTTTGCAATATCTACTATTTTATTCTGATGAACGGGGTTTTCACACTAAAAACCGATTTTAAAACCAAGTCTACAGTAGTAGTGGACCGATTCCCGTGGTCTATTTTGTGTACAGATTTCGTGTCTAAAAAATCGTGTACAGATCTCGTACAGCCCGCAGGCCACTTGCTGTCTAGATGTCTAGATTTTTGGCAGAGCGATACATTCCGTTATCGTGCAATCCATTATTTCAGCACTTTCAACGTCAATTAAATCACAACTATGACTTTCGAATCCAAGTAGCTCTTTGAGAATTTCCATGAGAGGTAGAATTCTGCATGAGCAACTCTTGTAGCAACAAGACTTTCGAAGTAAATAGAGGGCTGCAAGTGGTCCAGCTATTTCACGACGGTTCGTCAATGCATATGTCAAACTTGTCACGCGTTGTCGACGCATGCTACGATCGTCTGGCGCTTGTTTTTCAGCTCGTTTTCGAGTTTCTTTCTCCTGACGCCGTTTAAACTCCGCAAGCGCTACTGCTGCCACCGAATTGACTTTGTTTTGCTGTTTTGTAACATACTTGCAACAGTAATAGATTCGATCTAAGACTGCTTCACCTCCTATTGATACTTGGACATCATGATTCGATTTAAATGTGGCCATCATCACATCATTAAAGCCATTCAAATACTCGCATGCTGGTTGACGTTGCAATTGTACTCCTTTTTCCGTAAACGTTGTGCGATCACTTCGATCGCGAGGATATCCATATCTGCAATAACCTTGTCGTGGTGCACGAGATTTTTTTAAGCAGCTCGTTGCATGCGTCCACCAATGCAAATTCAAAAGAAAGACGAGCATCGCAACCATGAATGTAAACGCCCCAGTAGACCACCTCAAATCGTCACTAGACGGAGGCATCATCTCAATAATTTTGACCATCTCGTCCTTTTTAAACGGATTGTCGTTCTGTCTGTCTGCATCACCTCTGGCTCGTTAATTGACGCAAGAAAATCTCCATACAAGTCCTCATCGATCTCATGCAACGAAAGAGAAAGTTCCCGCTCATAAATACTCAGCTTTGCGGCAGCCTCACTACCTCTTGACTAAAAGCTCTCTCCTTGAACTCATTATTGGTCAAATCTCGCATCAATGGGGGCCACGAAGGAGGTCGGTTTTGTAACAGAACTTGACGTAGCACATGTTGGGAGCTAATCGGAGTCCTGCATCCACCACATTCAAGCAAAGCAGGCTCACGTTGCTCAAACGACTCACTTGATGCTTCCATGCGAGAACTTTGGGGTATATCTAATGGATGCAAGTTAGAATAAGATACTCCACAAAATCGGCAAGAAGCTCGTGAAATATTAAGTGGGAATTTTGTTGTCACAACGCTGTCAGTGAACCGTTCAATGTCCGATAGGAATGCATCCCCTCGCTGTTCAAAAACAGTTGTATACGCCGGAACATTTGGGGGTGCTGCTGTCAGCCAAACGAGAAAATGCGCGTGTAGTGTACCACCACCTTGCGTTTCAACCATCCCGAAATAAGCTTTGACATCAACGAACAATCCGTCGAAGGGCTTGTAGTGCATTTTAGAAGGATGCACGCCTAGAACATGTTCAATGAAAGCATCAATGGTCCGCGTAAATATTCTTGCAGAAGCAAAATCGTTCTTGAACGCGGCGGACCTCAATTCTCCAGGCTCTGGTATCTTTGACAATGGTGCATCAAATAGATTATCAATGTTTGTGACGCCGGCATAGTGAGCGAGTACAAATGATCCTGAAACATTAGGAGTCTGCGTAACAAAAAGTGCGGGCTGACCAAACCTGGTCTGATATGCAAAAGCTCTGCGTCTACATCGCTCACGTTCAGCATCACTGCCCCACACGCCACTTTCACTGAATTCCACACTCTTCAGAAAACGACTAGCGGTAGAGACGTTTACTGCGTCTGATATTCGTCCTTGCCGTCTCCGTTCGTTCTCTCGTAAAGCATTTGCTAGCTCATCCGATGAAATATCAGCATATCCATAAAAGGCACTAGGATACCTTTAACATCGCAAACTAACATTGAGATGCATACTCTGCATGGCGATGCGATCAAATGCTACCAGCGTAAAAAGCTCATCTTCTGCAAAAGCGCGAGAACTTAGGGAGCAATAATATTGAACACAAGCATGCAGCAATACCCGGATCTTGCGATTCTCCCCAGGATGGCCACGACCGTAAGGAAACAAGAGCGAAAACATTTTAGCCGAAATTGCACCATCGTCTTTGGCAAAATGACTTGAATGGCGAACTAAAAATCTTGGCTCTGCACTTATTTCGCCAGTTATATCGACAACAGGTCGTACATCAGAGACGCCAGGCTCAACCGAATCTTCTGTAAACATCATTCTTCTCTCAATTAGCTCATCTTCGTTACGAAAACCTTCGTCCAAACTTTCAGTAACACGGTCATGATCACGAGCAATTCCTTCACTTCTTTCATCCTGTGGCATCTCACAAAATAATTGATCCGCAATTCTCTCGGACTCCAAATGACTACAATCCACTGCAATGTCCGAAAAGTGAGGGTTCACCAAGCAAAAGAACTCTAATAAATCTTCCACACGCTGACGTCGAATACGATGCATCTTCTTAACTTGAGCGCGTTGTTCATCTGTGAATGGTCCAGCAAGAACAACCCGATAAGTTGTCACACCGTCAAGCCGACGGGGTAATAATGTTGCGGGGGGTCCCGGTGATGCGTCAAAAGTAAGACAGTGTGATCTTATCGCCCGATGAGCTCCTCCACGCATGACACGAGTAATAGCCACAGTACTCACTGGCTGTACCATAAATCGCTCCACCTTGGAGGTATCCGCAAATCGAGTTGGGAGGACACCCACAAAAAATCCGTTCTTGATACAAAACTTCGGCAACTGGCCTTTCACAAGACTGTCTTCACATTCGGCACAAACATCACGTTTGGGACTTCACTATCGGTCTTGACCCCTCGCGGTGATAATAAAATGCCCTGAAGCGCATGCGACAGAGTGGAGCAGTCATATTCCCTGTAAAGCTCAGGAGGAAGATCCTCACTTCCACTATCAAGCTGTTCTTTCATACGTTGGATAAGAATTGGATCGGTGATTTTCACTCGCTGACACTCTCGTGAAAGAACAAATCGGTCACAGACAGAACAAACGCTTTCGTCCAGCATATCCGCGCCAAGAGCCTTTTGTAAACGTGTCAATACCACATGCTTGGTTGACTGTTCAATTGGCATTAATGATGGACGGGAAATGGCAGTCGTAGTCACAATTCCTTCCCGATGAGCCGCAGTGATCTGCTGACGTCGAGCTCGTGCATGCTCGCGCTGTTTTCGCAACCTCTGCTCACGAGCAGCGCCAGATTGGTTAGATCTGTACCGTTTTGCTGCAATTCGATTTCGCTCCCTTCTTTCTCCTGGATCCAGCACCATTGCTGGTAACTCAAACCAAACGCTAAGTAGTCAAACCTCGCCTTTGGCAAAGCTTCGCCGTGCGTCAGAGCTTTAAGGCCGTTAAACTGAGAACTACAAGACAGTAAGAAGCGACAAGGCAAACCTACCCTACATGCATTTAGAAATCACCGTGCGTCAGAGCTATAAGACCGTTAAACTGAGAACTACAAGACAGTTAGAAGTGACAAGACAACCCGCATCCGCCAGTTGGAGAAGCTTTGTAGCCCATCCCAGCTTTGATCGCCCACCCCAGATTCATTTAGAATTCAACATTAAATATAAGTCAATCCTCCCAATGCCCAAGAACGTGGCTCATCATTTTTCGATTTGCCTTATGTGGCAAGCAGAGCAAGCTCCCACGCAAAATATGTCCAAGAAGCGCACCGACCCACCCAATTCGGAAGAGGATATATCTCCTCTGAAGAAGTTGCGCCTGAAGCAGATTGAGCAAGCGCGCATCGCAAAGAACCGACGCGAGATCGACAGTCCTGAATGTATGCAAGTATGTGTGATGAAGTCAATATTATCACTAATCCCTACTTTTGCTGGTAGAACTACGTCCCTATATGCAGACAAACATAACGACAGGCCAATATGGCAAATCTGTCGTCGATCCTAAGGCCACTGCAGCTATCAAGATCAAAGGTCGTATCATCTGCATCAAGCCCGAAAAAACTAAAAACGGTTTAAGCGTCCTGCGCGTGCATATCACCCCGCAATCAATGCCCGGATCGGCCCAAGACCAAAAGAAGGTATTCATGATTGCTGACTAATACGTACTATCACTTCTATCTGTGTCTAACATGTATGACCCTAACAGGACTTGCAAGAAGCTCAAGCGGTCAATCCTTATGAGGCCAATTCCCTTGCGATTACGCTCACGCTCTTCGAAGTCAACATGAACAACCCGCTTCTACCGAGAGAGGACAGCATAATCGTGTTCCCACCCACCAAGATGAACCTGTACGGCAACTGCTGCCAGGTTCAGTCCAAGCTGTCCGATCTAACCATCCTGTCTGATGGAGCAGATGCTGCTTCTGCTCCAACCACTGATTAGCTCACTGCACTGCCACAATCACGTTATCAGCTAGCACTAATGGTAAATGACCACGCAAAGTTTTGAAACACCATATTCACTTGTAATCATTTTCCTTTTTTCCTAATACTGTTGAAAGTTTGAGTTTTCTCGACTTTATAACACTGATCTTTCCATCTACAACACAACATGACAGTCGTAGACTAGCTTGCCGCGAATTATTCTCTGATCGTAATGGGAACGAGATCGGCCTACTTAGTCAGCCCCCTACCAGTATTGTTGTGCAAATGCACGAAGGAAGGCTACATTAAGTGAACTTCTAATTTATTTCATCGAATTCAGTCAATTCAGTTAATAGATTTGATGTTCATCGGATTCACTGAATTCCATGAACACAAAATCTATTAAATTCAGTGAATTCGATGAACACAAAACCTCTGTATTCAATTGTGTCCTGTTCTGCTTAACTTTATATCGGCCTTAAAGTTGGTGATGTTGTCGAACTCAAAGTCCCCAACGAAGATACTGCGTCCGAATTCGGTGATGATGGACGAGAAGCCACTTGTGAAATCTCTGGCACTTTCTTGCGCACAGCATCCGCGTACTCTTGGAAGTCGAAAGCCTCAAGCTCACCGCCGTCGTATACGGTCGGCGGCATGTCACCACCAATGTCGAGCACTGACCTCAAGTACAAAGGCGACCGCTCTCGGATCCAGCCGCCAACACGTGGTGCTACACACCACGTGCTGCTGTACTAGCAACGCACGAGCACGCACTGTTAGCACTGGGTACCGTATCGATATTGAGTCAACGTCTATGTTACTGCCAAACAACGAATTGCCGTAATTGGTTATAGCTCACCTCGCAGTCGGCAAGTAGCTTCCAGCCACGTTGACTGCTAGCTTCCGTGGGAGCCCATTAGGTGCAGGGGGCAACATGATACTGCTCTCCTTGTACGATTCAGTGTTGATCTCGCAGTTTTGCTTCTTCGGCTTCAAATATGCACACGCGGTGGAAGTACTCGAGAGAAAGCGGCTGAAAGCCCTCGCTGCACGTCTTGAGAGCCCGTACCGGTTCGTGCTCCCGCAGGTCGTCGATGACCGCACGGGCATCATGGCTCATCTTGAGACGGGGCGTCCTTGACGATGCTTGTGCGTACGGGAAACTAGTCGGAGACCAGAAGACCATGCACGATAGCCTCGAACACTGTCACCTGCCCGAAGACTGCACATCCACTTCTCGTTCTCGTCCGTTGACTTTGACGAGCATCGTGCGAATCATACTAAGAGCTTGGCAGGTGACGAAAATTCATGTGAATTTACGCTATACAAACAAAACCACATGCATCTGCACGAGTAAACTTGGAGTCGCTCAGTCCTTCGCTTCCACAACAAAAAAATAAAAAAAAATAACAAACAACAGAACAATCATGCAAAAACACATACCACGCAACTTCTGGAAGGTCACTTGTTATCGGAGTTGCGAAGCACCCGTGAATAATGTTTGGCCCATACGGCTGCGCTATAATCCAGAAACGCCATATTAATATCTTGATGTCCACGTTTGCAGCTAGCAGCAGCACGAGACAACGCCAAACGGCTTTCCGGAGAAAGCTGGTGAATCGAGGGCTCGCGTCCACTACGTGAAGACGGCGAAACAATAAGGCTGTCCACACAATGCGCATTTCCCTCTGGAGTTGGAGCCGATGTAACTCTCGCACTGCAAGCGTGGTATCGCATGTATTGAAGATGGTTTTCTTGTTGTCGATGTTGATCGCAAAGTCGATGAAGACCACCACCACGCTTAAGAGCTCGGGTTCCCTTACATCCACTGTATCGGCACTGGTCCGCGCGATGCCGGCATGTGAGCTTGGAATTGCGTCGCTCTCTTTGCTTGTTCGCCTGGTACATCCTGTGGATCTCGCACATCGAGTGCAAGTCACCATTCTTCTTGATAGCGAGAGGGCCGCGGCAAGAACGCGCAAAGGCGCATTGGTTGGGCTACATTATAGCGTTAATTTCCTGAGAAAGACGAAAGGAACTACCATTGTGTACGTACCAGCGTCTGCTTCTCCCTCGGCATTTTGAAGTCTTCTTCGACTGAGAAGGACTTCAGCCCACATTACTCAAATTCTCTGGGAAAGTGCGCTAAAAAATAGAATAATACGATTACAGAGGCCCATATTACGCAAACCAATTTGTACTGTGACGAAAGAAGTGTTTTGTCATTGTTTTAGAAAAAGTTTATCATACCATGTGGGCCACACGAAATTTCCAAACTACCTGGTAGTAAGATTTCGGCATGATCCTGTTTATGTCAATATTGTGACGTGTCCCCTCATTCCCCAAAATGGAGACTCCCCAGTCGCGCTCGCACGGGCCGTTGCTCGCGCTGCTGGTGCTTAGCGCCATCACGGGCGTCTACCTCTTCTTTCAGTCCGCGCCCGAGGCTGAGTTGTACGTCAACCAGCTGTCCCTTACCCATTTCCTGCGCTATAATAACCTTGTGGCCTGTTGCCTATTTTTCGAAGCCCCGAGTGCGAGCCCATTTCCGTGTCGTACGTAATCCGCGGCGTGTTGCCCACTTGGCTAAATGGGCGCAACGACAAAATGGGCACTGTCGAGGGCATTTGGCAGTGTGCCAGTCAGTACCGCGAGCACCACGCCGCCTTCGTGCTCAGCAGCTTCTGCATCGTGTACATCGCACTGCAGACCTTCGCCATCCCGGGGCCCATCGTGCTGAGCATCCTGTCCGGGGCAATGTACCCATTTGTACAGGCCCAAATTTTGGTCGCTTTTTGCGCCACGACGGGCGCCTCGCTGTGCTTCATGCTTTCCTATTTCCTGGGTCGTGGGGTCTTTAGCCGAGTGCTGGCCGGCATGATCGGCCGCTTCAAAGAAAAAGTGGGTACTTGATTATAGTGGCGGTGGGGTTTATTATGACTTACCCATTTCTTGTGTTTTTGGTGTGTAGATTGCCCAGAACCAGGGGAACTTGTTCTACTATTTGCTGTTCCTGCGCATCACGCCACTGCTGCCTAATTGGTTCGTCAACATCGCGTGTCCCCTCGTCGGAGTCCCATTCAAGTACTTTTTTCTGGCGACGCTCATTGGATTGGTCCCGGCCAACTTCCTCCACATTTCGACTGGCGCGACGCTAAACAGTGCCGCAGGTGCGACGGGCGGCAGCAACGCTGTCAACTTTGCCGTGCTCTTCTTGCTGCAGTTTGTCGCTCTGCTGCCGACGCTTTTTAAGGGCAAGATCGAGAAATACGAGAAGGAGGCGTTCGAAAAGGCCAAGAAGAACAAGTAAACTGTCACTGGAGTGCCTTTGTTTAGCACCATTGTTGACTTGAGACTGCATAAATCAGCTCGCAAACTTTCGTCTTAGAGGCTTGAATTGAAACAATCCATAATGGTTTCGTGTCGAATGTTTTAACTACACCTTTGTCGTTTTGTTTTTGTAGTAGGTAGATAAAAGATCCACGGCTGCTCCGTGCTCCACCAACACACGCACACAGTCGACATGTCCGTGTTGACTTGCAATGAAAAACTGCATGGCTCCGTCGTCCTGACGCTTGTCAATAAATAAATTGAAGAGCGATCTTCCAGCAGTTGTCATGTTGAAGTGCAAAGAGGCGACTAAGTACGAATTAGCGTCCTTGATTTTGACTTGGTGCAGGAAACGTGAAAAACAAAAGTTCTAACGGTGAAGTAGTTAGCACTTGAGTATTATTCTGTTCTTTCGCCTCCGCGTCGACCTTCGAGGCGTTTTCTGGCTGCGTTCACCAATTTGAAGGCGTCAGCGTCTCCGTCGTGGAACGACGGGGATGTGAGAAGTGAACTGCTTGATACTTCGGATGACAGTCCCAGCGAGGACAGTGAGGATAACGGTCGGATCGCGTGTGCTGCGAAGTCCCCAGCGGAGGATTCGAGATCCCCGAAATCGCTGAGCTCCTCGAGAAGATCGTCGTAGAGCTGTCCGTTGAAAGCAGGGAACCCATCACTAGCGCCTTTACCAATCGGGTTGGCATGCTTTCGCGGTGGTAGTGGTGCCTGGATCACCTGACGACGTTGCGTCTTGTTTATATCTTCGCTTATATCTGAATTCTTCCTCAGCATGCTCTTGCCCCGGACGGCTTTCCAGTATTGCTCCGGCTCCGTAGTACCAGAACCATCGCTACAGAAAAGAAAAAAAAAATACACACTTAAGTTCCGAAACAATGGTAAGCAATGGTTGTGTCGCTAGAGCTCTCACTTCAACGTCCAAATGTTCTCAATCGAGCGCTGGAAGAGCTGGGTCTGGAATAAATGAGTACAGAATTCCCGTAGACTTGGGTGCATTGCAAGGAAACTGCGTTCGTCAAAGAAAACAATCTCGTTTGTGCTCCCTGATGTCGTTGGGGCAGGGGCCTTCGTGCAATGTTTGCGAATATCTTTGAGAAGTCTGTTTGGAATAGAAAAAAAAGTACCAGAGTGAGTAAAACAAATGTGTTTGAGCTGTGCATGTGTTCGAACCCACCTCGTAGCGAATGACAAAAAGAGCGTCTGTATCTCGCTCCACTTCTCGGTCAGATCTTCATGTCGATTCACGACCTGGTTGACTTCAACATCAGAAGGCTGTGAAGGCTCGAAAGAAGCGGAAATTGGCCGCTCACTGCCTGTGAGGCCACGTCCGAAGCTGTATCGGGTTCGCTGACTTGCTGGCCAAATCGAGAGTTTGCGTAGTGTGTGGAGCAACTTCCGTGACTTGACGTCGGTGAGGATTGGGAGTTCCTCGTTTGGTGGCAATCGGATGTCGTTGTTATCCAGATCAACTAAAATGACACCCTCGACCATCAAACGTTCTAGTCGCTGGTCAGACCGGATCCCCATAAAGAATGGCACGGGTGCGCAGATGAACTCGACTAACGACTGCAAAATATCAACAACAACAACAAATACAGTAAGTACCCCAAACAGATACGATATCTGTACAGCATACATACAAGCGGTAGGAGCGGAATGTACACTTGCTGGCATTCAAAAGGGTGCAGCAGTGCTCGCAAAGTCTCGGCAACGTGAGTCAGTATTGGGCGGTTGTTTGAGCTCAGAACGACCTTCTTTTCAGTCAGCAAGTAGCCGTAGACCTGACCAATGCCGATAGCAACAGTGAGCTCATATAAAAAGAATCTCCATCAGAGCTATGTGGTAGGGGTGTTACCTTCAGGATGTTGTCTGGGTTGAGGCACTGGAAAAGAATCGTGAAGTCTACTTCTGTAGGCGAGAATAGTGGCAAATTCCGTGGGAATCCTGGAAGCAGACAAGTTGTGTCGCCCAGCTTAAACGTCGTCTGCGTTGCATTTGCAGTCGGGAGGGGTGTCTGCTCTAGGAAGTTGAATACGATCGACTCGAGGGGAATAGTTTTAGAACTTGCAAGTGAAAGTCGGTAAAGATACACCAAAAAGGTGCGGAACGTCTGGAACAAGGGGGTGCTCGATAGCACACAGAGACACTTTGGTGCATAGCACTTCCACTTGGTTTGGCCTTGCTGAATATCCTTCAGGCTCACCCAAGACGGTAAATTGGCTGTTCTTCCCTTTTGCGTCGCTGATATTAGAGAAAGAACATCCATGGGGTGTTTCTCTTCACAGAAATGCAAACAAGAGCCATACGAGCGGACCCCCTTAATATCTGTAAATGGTTGGAAGTCGTCAGCAAACATGATAAAAAATAGTAAAGCCTGTTGCTGTGAATGCTTCACGCACCAGTCAGCACGATGTCGAATGTCCTCGGAGAGAATGGCTCGGTACTGAGATATATGTCATCAGGAAAGCAAAACTTGGATAGTTCCTCTGGCAGGCTTGCTCGTGAAGGCAGCACGTCGATAACCTCGGGCTCAAGTCGAATATCCGACGGTGATGTTGTGTTGCTGACGTCAACGCCAGCAGCTTGGGTCATTTTCCCACCCAAAACAACGATACAATCTGCTGCTCCTGTACGTTTTGCTCGCAGTCGGTCTCTCTCGCTTGGGGAGCTTGTTGATGCTTTACGCTGCAAGCAAGAATGTGTTTAATGAATAGATCAATCGTGGGCGACTAAGGGCACCTACAGTTCCTGATGATGATTTAACGCTTGAATGTTTTCGTGGGTATACACAGTCCCCAGAAAAGATGGAGACGTTATGTGCCCCAGTATGCTTTGCCGTAAGAAGATCGATAATCTCACAAAATACAACGGGATCTGTTCATGATAAACAAAACGTTAGCACAGAAACATTTAAGCAAATCAAATGCTGGTACAGCAGCTATCCTACCCGCTTCTGCCAGCCAACAAAAATACTGGAGCACCCCTCGTTCAGTTAGACCACCGTCCTGATGATCAAAATTATCAAGTAGCCACTGCAGTGACTCAGCAGATACGGCACTGTGTCCACACGCCTTACTGAGAAGCGTGATTTCGGGCTGGAAGAGGACCCCCTTCTTGTCGGAATCAAACTCGCTAAACGCCGCAGCGAGAACAAATCGATAGAATGGAGCAATCGTTTCTTCTTGTTCTTGTTGGCCAATCCGTGTTTCTCCTTCAGCTTGGACTGCTGCCTGATTTTCAGCAAGAAAGAATTTTCGTCGGGCTGCTAAGACCGCTCGAATATAGTTGCGCTTTTCAACCAGTATGTTAGGCTCTACAACGTAGTCCTGAGCCTTCTCGCACGCATCCAGATTCTTTAATGCATTCTCGAGCAATTGTTTCTCACTGTCACAACCTCGCGTGAGATGAGTCGCTAGTTTAAACTGCGCCATTGCCAAATTATGATAAATGCGACTTCGTGAAAAATTCAGTCCTCCTCTTGAGTGCTGTAAGAGAAAGCGGTACATTTTCTTGGCCTCCCAGTAAAACTCTCCAGGTGCTGACGCTTTTGATAGAACCATCGTGCTAGTGAAAAAGACGTCGCCGGTAGTAGCTCTCTCGTCAACTGGCTTGGTTTCTTCCAACTGGCAGCACAAATTGTAATCAATGGCAACCTTTTTGCTGCGCGCTATCACGTCGGCATATGCGGCCAGACAATTCGCGCGCAGATAGAGACAGCAAAGGTACTTATCGTAGAGAGCACTAGCTGTCCAGCCTTCATAGTCCTCTCCAGTCTCTCCACCACAACTGCCAGTACTTGATGCATCATCATCGCTTCCGCCGCGTGGATCATTCTCTCTAGCTGCAGTAACCAAATTACTTAACTCCTCGCTGGCTTGTGCCAATTTCCCAGACGCAAGCGACAGTGTCTCCATGGCCAGATCAAGTGTAAACGATGTAGATTCATCGCGCCATAGCTCGGAAGCAGCCGTATACACGCGTGCGTTCGTGACGTAAAATAGTCCTTCGTAGCTGTACACCTTGGTGGTGCTCTTTAGCACTTGCGAAGCGAAGACAAACAGTGAGCGGCCGAATCGAGAAAGGAACTTGGCGCGAAGGTGCGAAGATGCCTCGACGTGGTTGATGATATCGGAGTATTTTTCGCCTGCTGAGACCCAAACATCGAGCATATGCGGGACCGTGTCGGGGCTATCAGGACGTTTAGCAAGGACGTGTCGTTGTAGCTCACCAGCTAGAAAGGCGTAGATTTCATCTGCTTCGTTTGACAGGGCGTTCAACTGCTCCAACTCACGTCTTCGCTGCTCGATCAGCACTTGAGGATCGACTTGACGAACCGACTGACGCTGCATGGGGGAGTTCGCACTTGACTCGCTGTCGTACGCTGAGCTGTCTACATTGGCATTGTCAGCTGAATCCAAGTTCCACGAGAATTCGGTGTCAAACTCGGTATCGTTTTGCTTTGGTGGCTCTTGCTCTTGGTTCGTGCTTGAGGGCGGGAGTGCCACTGCATATTGTACCCTACGCGTCGTTAGCAGTGGAGCGCAAGCACTCTGATAGTCCGTCAATGAGTCTTCTCGGTGCATCTTGTTGAATTCAAGCAGGAAGTGCACTCGCGCTCGGTTGAATTCGACGTTTCTCTTCATCAGGGCACCGCCTTTTGCTCCCAGGTTGTTGGACATGTGATGAAGAAGAGCTTTCAAGCACTGGACGCCGAGCTTGCTCGACGGAACCACGTTAGCACAATTCGGAGTCGTTTTCTCCTTTGCCTTCACGAGGCGAGGAACTGCTACGACGGCGATGTATCCGATCACATCTATCATCTTGGCACACGTGATTTCCAGTGTTGCCTCTCCTAAGCTGGAGAGAATGTTACTTGGGGATGTTTCTTCTTTGACAGGAGAATATTCAGGTCCTTGGCTATTCAACTCGAACCCGTTCATCCCACCCTTATTCTGCAATTGCTCCTTCCGACAGAAGCGCATGAAGACCTTGCACACCTCAATCGAAGACATCGGAATGGTTACTGGGATCACGTCGCGTACAAATTTGCTGAACTCGTGGTATCCTAGCACACAACGACGGTGGGCAAGACCAACATTGGCGCTGTATGAAGTTGCTAAATCTCCGAGTGACCTAGTGAACCGCTGGGCGACCCATTTCACCTTTTCACGCTCAACGAGCGCATCGATTTGAGCCCACGACAATGTATCGGGACCGAATGCATGCTGCTCTGTTTCGTGGTAGGGTATGATGTGCTCAGTCGCAAGCTTTTCTAGTGCCAATTCCTTTGACTGCTCCTTGGAGTACATGAAGCACGCAACATCTACCAGTGCGTCCAGAAACTCATCGAAACTCGCGCCGGCACTTCCGTCTCCACTGCTACTAGGATTCGATTGGGCTCCTCTGAAGGCCAACGTGACTCGTTTGTCAAATAAAAGCTTTTTCTTCTGCTGGTACACCCTTTTCGCCGTGGCTTTCTGCAGCAATTGCTTGAATTGGTAACTTGTGATTCGTAGTGTGTTGCTTTGACGGTTCTGTAGTGAGCTGAAGACGAATAGGTCATAGAGCTGGTCGTGAATCCAGAATGGGTCCGTCGTATTCGTGCTGGAAAGCAATTTTCTGTCTATCACCGGGACTACGCGTTCGCGTCTTTTGAGGCTCAAGACGGCTGGGTCGAAATGTGAAAACTCCAGTGGTTTGTCGTCATCTAACACGTTCCCAAGCGGATCCCAGAGCTCGTACTTGCTGGTTTTGAGCTGCCAGTAGCGACCGACGTCGTGTTTCAGTTGCCCCACACAGTAGTCGAACGGAATCCAGCCCGCATACTTCCGTTGTCTGGCAGATTCAAGCCCGTCTTGTTGAGACCTTGGCTCCTCGACTTCGGTAGGAACCACAACCACGTTCACACGGCTCATTGCAATGTGTTCAAGGCCAGCAATTAATTTCTCAATGTGAGTCATAGGTCCAGGCAGTGTTGGTTTGTTGGGGCACTATTTTCTACCGTCTGTGTGCGCGAAACTCCCCGATTGATGATGATACTTGGCAAAATACGCTGTGATGCCGAAAGTGACTGCAAGCAAGAAGAAAGCCGCAACACGCTCTCGATGGGCGGAGCTCGCAGCAGAGACGTCATGTAAGCGTAGATAAACAATGACACAGTGGGGCATTTACAGAATAGTTGACCGAACACCTGTGCATTTCCCCAGTCCCAGTTTCTGCTCTGAAAGTGTTTGAGGAGCATCACGCCACTCTCAACACGTTCTGCGCGAATGCGTACATTCCCGAAACGTGAGTCGAACCTGGAAGTCCGGAATATAAGCGCTCGCTAACATAGTTGCCAATTTTGGGTTCTGCATCCAGACAAATCGTCAGTGAAGATGGATCACACGTGAGCTTTGAGCTCTCCTTCCATCAATACTGCGTTGCCCTTAGCGCATTGATTCAATACGGATCGCCAGCACAGCAGTATGAATGTAAGTCTCTTCACACTGGGCGTTTCCTTATTCTTACGAGTGCTGGTTTTCCGTTTGGTTCAGACCTGCACCATACGTATGCGGCAACAAGTGAGCGCGGTATCGACCGATCCGAACTGCTTCAATTGCTCAAGGATCATTCAGATCAAGTCACGAATATCGTCATGAAGGACGACAAACTCCTGCATGTCACGGATCCTCGACATTTTGACAAGCTGTACACGTGGCTCAAGAAGCATTTCATTCTCCACGACGGGTGTAGAAGTGGGTTTCTACCTGAAAACTTGGCACTTGAAATGCTACAAACTCACCCTACTGCGCTCTCGCACCTAAAATTTCAGTTCGCACCGTTCGTCAAGAAGGTAAAGGAGAACAATACCCGCTACGCCGATCAAGCGGCTGCAGCTCGCCATTCCGATTGACTTGAGCTCTTAATCTGAAATATAGCTAGTAGTCGGCTTCATCGTCAATCGGACGTTGTGCGGGTCCCTTTTTCGCTTGAGAAATCTTCCTCCGCAGTTCGTCCCTGAGGGAATTGTAGCGACTGAAGTCTTCTCCATCGAAATCGGTGTGGTTATGGCCCTTGAACCCTCCATATTTCCCGTATGGAGAGTCACGTGTTTTGCCTACCGAATCCCAGGGATTCACACTTGTTTGCTTTTGCCAGCGCACAAAGAACTGAGAGACAACGACAGCGACAATCACGACGCCTGCGTAGATGAATGTTGTCCACTGGAAATCGGATGACTCGCTCTCTTCAGGAAGAAGACTGTGGAAGAGAATTAACTTGGGCTGACCACCAGTACCAGCAGTGACAAAGGCGAAGTGAGATCCGGTGACTCCCTCTGAGAATGACACTACTGGTAATGTTTCTTCATCCCCTGATTCAGCTGATGTCAAGCGGTCATTGAGGTGGACCATGCACAGTCGAGAGAGCGAGACGCCCGTCTTTTGCGTTTTTGATACGTTGAAGACTGCAATATTCTGCGGTCCGGTCGCGATGACGTAGCTCCTGGTAACTGCAAGCGCAAGAGGAGTTTGATCGCGAGGGGTTGATTCGACAGTAAGACGAGAAAGTAGTCGACATACTTGACTGCCACCAGATACGCCAGCATTCACCAAGTACACAAGTATCTCTCCGCGCTGGGTACCAGCGTAGATGATTTCTGGGTGCACCGCGTCGAACGCAATGGACGATATTTTCGCTGACGAACCTGGGCAGGCGTGGAAAACAGAACCTTGAGCCCGTGTCATTGAGGAAACGACGAGAGCCGTCCCATTGCTGAACGCTAGTAGGTTCCTATTGGTTTCCATTGCTGTGATCGAAGCATTTGTCTGGATTTGCCGCAGCATCGTCCCGTTCAGAGCAAAAAAGTCAACGATCCCATTCGCCTCTGCAACTGCCAATATAACTTGTCGAGATGATCGTGCGAAAGCTACAGCCGCAGCCTTCGCTGATAACGGGAGATCTCGATGCTCACTGACACTGAGCAAAAACTCGAGACTGATCGAGATGGTGAGAGGCAAGTGCGGATCCGATTTCGTTTTGTCCTCATCGCTGCTAGCGTCTCCGCCAGCACCGCTTTTCTCCACGATATTCAATTCGTAGATCGCAACTACCGGTGTTTCATACGTCACGACAAGACACGGTTGTAGTAGATCTTGTGCCTCGAGTGCAATGGTCTTGATCCCGTGTCTCTCAGTATCAACTCTCAGCAGCTCCTCCCCCTCCGAGGTGTAGAACACCACTATTCCAGCCGTAAACGCGACTGCAATGAGCTCCGTTGCACTTGACGCTCGCAGCTTCATCATCTTGATGTCTGCAACTTGCCCATCCAACGCGATCTCCAATCTCTCGATAAAATACGTACTGAAATGCTTAGCCGTCGACTGTGCCACACTCTCCGCCACAGCTGCGTCCAGCCTCCTCTCAATCGCGTCCCAAGTATCAGTCCGGCTTTTCCTCTTCACCACCTCCAGATCCTCCGTCTCTTTAACCTCCTGATGCTCTTGCAGCCAAACACTGCGCATTTGCTCGAGCACCTGCAGCTTCTTCTCCTGCAGCGTCACCATCTGCTGCACCGCCACCAATTCTTGCTGCAACGTCGTCATGACAGTCACCACATTGTTCTCGTGTTGCAAAAGCATGGCATCCTTCATTTCCATTGGTTCTGCACCACTTTCAACGCTCTGTTGCATTGCACCACGACGTGTATCTTCAGGATCGCTTGCCACGGTCTCCACTGGGCGGTTCTCGTCGATTACAGAGCCGTCGGGGCCAATAGCCACCTCGATCTCTCTTGCACCAATTGCAAATGGGTCATACAACATAATGCACAGCACTAAAGGCAAAAGAACTCGGGGGAACATGCCCATATTCACGTGGGTGTGGGCACTAGCCTAACTGCTCGTGTCCGTCCGCGTCGCTTCAAGATCGGGTTCTTTACATTAAGTACGAATGCTGAGTGCTGGTCGGTTTGCAATTTTTGGCGGGAGAGTGTACACACTTGTCATGGACCTGTGGCAGATACGGTACGGGTGAGGCGATTCGGTGGTACTAGCCTCAGCAAAGTTTGCCGTTGTCGGTGCGTCATAAACGCAAAAGACTGTCAAGAGTGTGTCGCACGCGGCGCGCGACTGCCAGGGATCCCGGAGTGAAGCTAGCGACATCACGATGAACGGACAGTACCAGGAGGAGGAGCATGACATGGGCGTGGAGGAGCACGAGATTGTACGGCTGGCGGGAGCGTGAAAGTTGCCTTTTAGCACCATCTAACCTGTTGCCATGGCGTTCATATCACCAAATGCAAAATTCTCTAACCAATTTATTTCTTATGGCATGTAAAAATATTGAAAAATATACAGCAAGGCCCGCGCCTCGTGAACATCTTGGAGCAAGCAGGCATCAACGCCACGGACGTGAACAAGCTCAAGGAGGCGGGCATGCACACGGTGGACGCCGTGGCCATGGCCACCAAGAAACAGCTCGTCGGAATTAAGGGAATCAGTGAAGTCAAGGCCGACAAAATGCTCAAAGCAGCACGGGAGATGGTCAATATGGGCTTCACGACGGTGTGTGTGTGTTTTAGTTTATCGCCGACGCGGCGGAGCCCCATGCCGGATTTTATTTTTTGCTGATGAGATTTTTGTTATTTTCTTATAGGCGGCTGATGTTTTGGAGAGCAGAAAAGATTTAATTACGCTGTCGACGGGGTCTAATGCTGTGGACGAGCTGCTCAAAGGTTTGTATCCAGGTTTTGATATTTTTTACATTGAAGTTGTGGTGGTTACTTATTATTTAAATTTTATTTTGTAGGTGGCATTGAGACGGGATCGATTACAGAGATGTTTGGCGAGTTCCGCACGGGCAAGACACAGCTGTGCCACCAGCTCTGTGTGACGTGCCAGTTGCCCGTCGATCGCGGTGGAGGCGAGGGCAAGGCGCTGTATATTGACACGGAGGGTACCTTCCGTCCGCAGAGACTGCAGGCTATCGCGGAGAGATATGGTCTCGATGGCGATAGTGTCCTGGATAATGTCGCGTTCGCGCGCGCGTACAACTCGGAGCACCAGATGCAACTGCTGGTGCAGGCTTCGGCGATGATGGCAGAGTCTCGGTTTGCGCTAGTGATTGTGGATAGTGCTACTGCACTGTTCCGAACAGATTACTCGGGTCGTGGAGAGCTCGCGGCTCGACAGCAGGAACTGGCCAAGTATGTCACGTGCTGCGCGTTTTGTGTTGGTTTTGTTGCCGTTTTACTGACTTGTCTATGTTGTTTCAGGTTCCTGCGTGCACTCACACGAATGGCGGACGAGTTCGGAGTTGCGGTCGTGATCACGAACCAGGTTTGCGCCTTGCTAATTTGTTACTGTGGGTGGATATTCACCGCTAAGGAGAGTTTATTGCTTTTTGTTCAATAGATGACAGCAAATCCGGATTCCGGTATGTTTGCCAAGGACCCGCTCCAGCCCATCGGTGGCAATATTATGGCGCACGCGTCCTGCACCAGGTATTTATTGATACTGCATATCATGCAAATACATTGTTGCGACTAACACTCATCGTTTTCGTGCAGACTTCGGCTGAAAAAGGGCCGCGGAGAGAACCGTGTCATGAAGGTTGTGGACTCGCCTATCCTCCCTGAATCGGAGGCAATCTACTCCATCACCGAGCAAGGAATTCAGGATGAGCTGAACTAGCGGCAATACACAGAGACCTTCAATTGGACTTCAAAGCAAGAATGTGAATGAATTGCGCCGGTGAATGGCCTGTAGTGTGTGTATTGTGGTGTATTTGTGTGACTTAGTAGGTCTGCTCCTACAAAGCCTCTAGACTCAGAAATGCGATGCTGCTGCGATATGATCAGCGAGTCCAGTCTTGCGCCGTGGTCGTGCTGGTCCTTGCTTCTTGGTCGGCCACGAAGCGAATATCTCCACATTGTACTTGTGACGGCCAGGGTTCGCTGACGTATAACGACCGCTTGCAAGAGAGGTCTCACTTGATCTTTCCTCCTTCTCGTACATGTACCTGGTATCACATCACGTGACTGGGTTCAACCAGCTGCTGGCGAAGCACACATTTCCCTCTGAAAGGATAGTTTCCCTGCATTCGGCATTGCCCGCCCGCTGACCGACGGTCACCGACTCGATGGGGTGGGCGTCGAATCATCACGGCTTGGTGTGGTGTCGTGATTCCTAAACCAAGCACCAAAAACCAGTTGTACATCTACACGAATACCATCACGGGTGCAGATTGAGTGCGGAGTCTGTATTTTGCCTTGGGCGGCGAAGTACATGAAATAACAGTAGATGATCACGTAGTTCAAAATGAATAGGCAACCCGGAGCCGTCGCCCCGGGAGGGTACGCAGGTCGATAACAAAGAAAAGGTAAGGAGGGAGTTGTACAGATTTACCTCTCTGCAAGCGCGGTGGGGTTGCAAAATCGATTTGGC
>JAHQIV010000524.1:0-19731 GCA_030463285.1 Phytophthora europaea
GCTGCCCCCGCCGCTGCCGCCGTTGAGGAGGACGACGAGGACGTGGACGACTCGGGCATCGACGCCAAGGACATCCAGCTGGTCATGAGCCAGGCCGGCGTGAGCAAGGCCAAGGCCGTGGCCGCCCTGCGCTCCAACGACAACGACATTGTCAACGCCATCATGGAGCTCACCATGTAAGCAGACAATTTAGTATTATAGGCGTCGACAGCAAAATGGAAAATGTCTTTTTGGGTTTTCAACCAATTGGGGTCTTGTCAAGTCGGGCAGGTTGAACGTGAAGGTTGGCGGCTACTATAGGAACGTTAGTTGCGCTGGAATACGGATGGGTTTTGACCGGTATTCCAGCTCACTTCAACTTGATGGAAATTGATCGACGGATTTTGCGGATTCCCGCTGTGTCCCAGTTTGGCGAATGGGGAAAAGAGCGATGGCGCGGATCAAGTTCACGTTTAAGCGTCTGCAGATGGGTCTGGATGACAGTGAAAACTACGAGTTCAACTTCGACAGCGACGAGGACGGCGAAGCAGAGGCGGGGACGGCAGCAGCGCTCGCCGCTGTGGAGATACCAGAGGACAAGTTGGCAGCCGTTGGACGAAGTATTGTCAAAGATGCCAATAGAGCATTGCTGCCGACTTTAGGCAAGCGCAAGGCAGCTGCGAGAGACGTCGGGGGCTGGGAGCCGCAATGGAAGAAGCCGCGTCTAATGCCAACTACTTTAACGATGGGCAATGCCCCAAGACACATGCAACCTCTTTTACCTGTGTCGCGGCTTGCAGCTGCAGGCAGAGTAGAGGTGGGTTCAAGCTTCGCTAGACACTCAACTACGACCGATATGAGCAAGCTACTTGAAGTACATGCCTTCACTGCTACTAGCACGCGAAGAACAGAGGTTGGCAGTGTTGAGAAGCCGAAGATTATTGTGATGCGTGGAGATCCGACGGACTGGAGCACTGCAGCGATCGTGAACGATGCAAACAGCTCGCTCTTTCACATGAGCGGGCTGGGAGCCACTATCGTCCGGAAGGGTGGGCTGGAGATCCAACGTCAGAGCAATGCGTGGGTCTACTACCACGGAGAAGTTAGCGTTGGGTCTGCGATGTGGACGACGGCAGGCAAGCTGTCGAGCAAATTCGTTATCCACGCTGTCGGCCCCGACGTCAGTCACCACCGCTGGCCTACTCAACAGCATCAGTTGGGTCTCCGGCGAGCTGTTCGAAGTGCACTTGCGATTGCGGATGATCTGGGAGTGACGTCGATCGTTATGCCAGCGATATCGACGGGTCGTGCTCGCTATCCGAAGTACCTTGCTGCTCGAGAGATCGTGGCCGAGTGCCTACAATTTTGCGACGAATGCCCATCGACGACGCTGCGTCTTATTGTTTTGATGAACGAGGATGAAGTGACGACCTCGATCTTCACGCAGGCACTGAAGGAGCAGAAGCAGCAGCGTCAGTTGCAGGGCCAAGGCTATAGTGGTGTGCAAATGACGCATGCCACGAACTTATCAATTCTTCAACAGACACGAAGTGCCAAGGAGGAGGACATAACGACAACAGCTGCTTCTCGACTTTCTGCATTGAAATGGACAGTATGAACTGACAGGAGGGCGTTATCGGTTCTGTTTTGAAGATCGCGTACAGATCGCGAGGTTTGTAGCAGTTTTTACCTTATAACAAGCACGACACGATTTCTCATTTTTTTGTGTGGTGCGCCAGATTTTCTGCTTTATCTGGTTCGAACTGACGCGCGTGTCGGCATCTTGGTCCTTGAGAAATACTTTGAATGCATACGTCACGCTGGGACCAAAGACAATAGACCGATGGTGGTTGACATGCAGGTACTTTGTTAGTCTCAAAATCCTTACATGCTAATATTTTTGTCGCTGCGGTGGTTTTGGATCGCGACTTGTAGCGCCACTCGTCAAAAAGGAAGAGCCGTCATCCATGTCGGAGCCACAGTCTCCCTCGAAGAAGGACATACCAAAGCACTTGCGCCGTGCCATCTCCAACAAAGTGGTGAGGGCGCGATCGAAACGTAAGCCTCGGGTGTATCTGGTCACCCGATTCACGGGGGAACCGCTGCGCGAATGGGTGCAGCGAAACCTCGAAAACTCCTTGGCTGGCAACATTTTCAATGCCATTATGGCGATTCTGAGTACGTTTCAAGCACTCTTCCATGTGAGCCTCAACTGGTCAGGCCTACGGATCGGCCTCGATCCTTGGATGCAAGGTACGGGAGAACACACACAAAAAGTTACTAGGATCTTACAGAAAAAAAACTTACATTCATTTTGTTGCGTAGAGGTTGATTTCAGCATCAACTTGGTGTTCACGCTCGAGTGAGTCGCTGGTTAAATCTTCTTTTACTTATGATCCTTTGTGGTTACTTCTTCTCTTGTTGTTAACTGCTACCGTAGATATGCCTTGCACGTGTACGCGTCGTTCGACCGACTCGAGTACGTTGTAGGTCTCTTTCCAATGGTGGAGTTTGCCGTCGTGCTTCCGTCGTGGTTCGACCTCCTTGCAGCGCATGTTCCCGGTATCTCCTCCACGAGTACGCTTCTCCAGACCTCGCGCATGTTACGGCCGCTTCGCTTCATCCGCATTTTCCGTCTCGTGCAATTCGCCACGTCGTCTCTTCAGCAGCAGGCGTGGGCGGCGATGCTTACCATCGTGTCGATTGTGTTCACTACAGCGGGTGTCGTTCAGGTTACCGAGGCTTGCCTCATAACGTGTGATGACGAACCTCGTGTGTGCAAGTGTCGTGATCTATCGTTCCCGAATCTGCTCTACTTTGTGGTGGTCAGCATCTCGACACTAGGCTACGGCGACATCGCCCCCGTGTCGACCAGCGGCAAGTTTGTGATCGCTTTCGTCATCCTCTTCACTTTCATTGTCGTGCCGATTCAAGTGAACCGCATCCAGGCGACTATCACGTCGCACACAGACTACTCGTCGGCTTACTCGGAGGCGAAGCTGCACCCACACGTGATCCTTACGGGCTTCATGAACGCTGAAAGTCTCTCCATCTTCTTTGGCGAGTTCTTCCATCCCAGTAACCTCAACTGGAACGAGCGAGTGGTTATCCTGAACGCGTCGCAACCTACTCCCGAGATCAACAAAGTGCTAAATGCTTATGACAGCAAGGTGCAGTACATTGTGGGGTCGCCAATGTTGGATGAAGACTTGACGAGAGCTGTACTCTGTGACGCCAGCGCTTGCTACGTGCTGGTGAATCGACAATCGTCACGTCCACAGTACGCGGACCAGTGCTGTGCACTCATCACGATCGCGCTGCGTCGTGGAAACCCCACGTGTCCGATATATGCACAAGTGATCAACTCAAGGAACGCCGCCACGCTGCTGAAGATGGGGGCCAGTGACGTTGTGGTCATCGGGATGCTAAAGTTCTCGATTCTGGGCCGAAGCAGCCAGGTATGGGGCCTCCCCACCCTCTTACACAATCTTCTCGCCCAATGCAACAGCGATCTTGACAGCCATCATTCCTCTCTGCAGTGGCACCGTCAGTACTTGCACGGCTACATGCACGGCATTTTCCTCGTCGACATCCCACGCACATTCTCCGGCCTCACCTTTGGCGATCTCATCCGTTTTCTCTACGACAAGGCGTCAATTATTCCACTTGCAATGTTGACGGATGACGGGGTGCGCTTCATGGACATGGAGTTCAAGCTTGGCGCCACGGCTGATCCAAACCTGTGCTGCAAGGTGTATGCCATTGCAAAGGGGCTGACCGCAGTTGAAGGCGTCACCAAGATCCCGCCGGAGCAAATTCTATCGTACCGCAAGGGCGTGCGACGCAAAGGCAAGTCGATGTCCAACAACAGCTTGGTCGAGATGAAGAAAATCAAACCAGCGCTTGGGAACGAGATCGATCAGATTCGGGACCGGATCATCAATATGTTCACCGTCGCTGAAGACTATGACGTCGAAGCTGCCCTCGGTTTGGCCGAAAAGCGAGAGCTTGCTGATTACGAGCTTCTCCCCGGCGAAATGTCGGAATACGAGCGGTTTGCGTCTCTAGGCGTGCCCGAAGACGTGACCGACCACATTGTGGTGTGCGGGTTTCCAACAGATGCGTATCACTTCATCAAGACAATTCGAGAAGCGCCGATGCCCGACGACTTGACTCCATCCCCGGCGATTATTTTCTTGGCGCCGAATTGCATTGACGAACGGGAGTATGAGCGTCTACGCGGCTTTATCGACGTGTACTTTGTGCAGGGCTCGCCCGTACATTTCGGAGACCTCAAGAAAACCAACATCCGCTGGGCGATTTCCGTGCTCATTCTCACGCAGGCATCCGAAGCTCAATACTCCGACCCGAACATGGTGGACGCCGACGCTATTACGATTGTGCGGTACATCGTGGAGATCAGTCAACGAACGCGGATGCCAAATCTCGTTGTCGAGCTGGATAAGTCGTCGAATGTCAAGTTGCTGAGCTCTCTGGCCAACGAGCGACGCACAAGTTCTGCCTTTGGGTTGCCGGCGCTAGTACATCGCAACGTTTCGCACCGCTCTCCACGGCATCACAGCGTCATCTCAAGACGCGACTCCTTCTGGAGCTCACTGGACGATGGCGATGGCAACGTGGACGCCACACTAGTGCTGGAGGAGTTTATAGCCTCGGGTCGTGTGTTCATGAACTCGATGCTCGACTCGCTCATGAGCGAGTGCTACCGAAAACCGTGGATAACGCAGTTCCTCCATATACTCATCACTGGCAGCGTCAACGACCTTGAGTACGCCCCGCTCAAATGATTGCGTGGCTCAGAATGACAACTAACCATCTCGCTTGGATCGTAGGGAGCGGCGATTGTTCCAAGTAGAGGCCCCCGAGGAGCTCATTGCACTCAAGTACAGCGAGTGCTTCCGTAAATTCCTTGACATGGTGTGTTATCTACTGTGTCTTCCTAGTGAAGGAGTGTATTCATGTTTTTTTAACTTGACGAACTTCTCCTCCTAGGCGAATTGCACTTGCATCGGACTCTGGCGACCCGAACGTGGCGTGGTGCTCCCTCATCCCTGCGTCTTCATCAACCCGCCAACGGATCTCCAGATCGAGCCTGGCGACCTCTTCTACGTAGTTGGAAAACCTTTCACTTTCACCTCGACTCCCAACATCTTCACACACTGACTACTTCACCACAAGCATTCGTCAAGTGATAGTACAGTAGTTGAAGCAGAAATTTAGCTAACCCACTAGGCATTCTTCCGCAGGAAGAATGCCCTGGGTTTCCAGACACTACTTGTTTGGTAAAAGATTTCAGGCAGCGCATTGACATAATACAATATTTCGCCATTAATTAATTTGAGCCGTGGCTGCGGTCACTTTGAGTGCGTTGGTCTTCGGCTCCGAAGGTATCATTCACGCAATCAATATCATGGCAAAGCCCGAAATACTGTTGTTCACCTCCTGCAGGTCGTAGCCTTGCACTGTGAAGTGGTAGTCAGTCGTGGTCGCTGTCAGGGGCGTTGGTTTTAGGATGTAAGCATCGTAGTTGGTATAGAAGCACTCCATATCGTCGCAAAACCCAACGAAATTCTTCTCCAGTGGTAGTCGGTCGCCGACTGGAGCTTGATGTCGTAGCTGGTGCCCTCCGCCGCCGCGCGTTTAGTTTGCAACCTGAGAATGTTGTAACCACAGCCGTAAGTGGGCACTTCAGCAGCCTAAGTGCTCGTGTTGCCCAGGAGACGAAACATTGTTCACCCCCCATGGCCTCATTTTGCACAGCTCAACAGTTTCCTGATCAGTTAGTCCAAGGATTTTCCTGATTATTGCCGAGGCATTCGCTCAACTTGCATTGCGAACTCGAGTGGAGTAAACTGCTGCTGATCAATTTGATCGGCTGGATGGTTCACCAGATCTTCATGATGATAACAAGTCAAAAGTGAAGTCTCCGCTGAAAGATACGGCAACCCGGTAACTGGGAGCTGTGCTACCGCATTGACAAGAAAATCTTCTCTACCTACGATCAGAGCTATCGCCTCTTCGGTCTCCCAACGGTAGGGTGGAAGACTGTCAACGCCACCGATGCCGACAGCAAACTGATCTATGCGGCGTGGGGAAATGTGAACAATTTTGGTCCTGGCATCACCACGTACGGGTGCGGTAACAAGATGCTCGGCTTGCAGACGAAAAGCGCGGTAGCAAAGCTGGCCCCAGCTACGACTTCAAGCTAACAACCTCCGGACTCATAATCATAATTTAGGATTATTTTTGGATCTACATTCTAATAAAGGAATCCTAAATCAGATGGAGATCCAAAAAGTAGAGCAAAAAACGTAGAACATAGGGTTAGGTTCAACTAGTCGGATTACGTACACGCGCACGGTCCGAGGCGTCGCCATGAGGGTCTGTGACTTGTGACGGGTGATTTGACTGGAGCTGAGCATGGGCTGTGTGCGCCACCTAAAGTAGCCCCATACTTAAAAGCCGCATGGGACTCTGGAAAGAATTTATGGTACCTATGGTATATATTTATGGTGACTGCGTTATTGAGACCCTTATTTAATTACTACACGTTCCTTAAACTGTGTCAGCAGTTCCAAAAAAGTAGAGCAAAAAACGTAGAACATAGGGTTAGGTTCAACTAGTCGGATCGAACAAAGTATCTTTTGTGCTCGAAGGGACACGACGGGGGTCAGTAGCTCCATTGACCAGCTCGACGCTCCATACGATTCTACGTGGACAAATGCAGCCGCATTCGTTCTCCTGGCCACGCGTTCTACTTGTCTGCATGGCAATTGCAGCGCTGACGTCTTTGGCGTCGGCGGGTCGAGGTCCGTACCGGAATTCCAGACGCGGCGGCGGATTCACGGCCAACGTGACGGTGGAGCAGTACACGGACGCGCTGCAGAACGTGCAGGCCGCCAACTTGTCCGAGAGTCTGGAGCTGCTGAGCAAGCTGACGCTCAAGCGCTACGAGTTCAAGTACGACTCGGTGGAGGGGCGGACGACGCAGCTGGGCATTCTCGGCCCCGAGCTACGGACGCTGGCCCCCGAAGCGGTGCAAGTGCTGCCCGAGCGCTTCGTGTTCGACCGCGACGGTCGCGGCAAGATCGCGCTGCGAGACTTCCACGTCGTGGACAAGGACGCGCTCTACATGCACAATCTGGGCGCCACCCAGCAGCTCAGTCTCAACTTGAGAGCTCAGCGAGAGGAGGTCCTGGAGCTGAGGCGACTCACGGCTGAGCAGCAGCACAAGATCGACGAGCTGCAGGGATATCTCGAGCAAGAGGCGAGCGCTCAGCTGGTGCAGAAGCGGCTGATTGCAGAGGCGGAGGTGGCCACGGCGGACAAGTTGATTGAGGAGGCGCGAGTGCGCGGGAAGGAGGAGCGCAAGACGCTCGACCTGAAGCGAGACCACGAGCTGCAGGTGGAGAACGAGAGGCACGCGCTGGGGCAGAAGCGGATGCACGAGGAGGATGCGGCGCGTCGGGATCAGAATCGAGACTTGGTCCAGCTGCAGGAGGAGTCGAATATTCGCATTGAGCGCGCGAGGCGCGAGACGGAGGAGGTGTTGAAGGAGAAGCAGCTAGCGGCCGACCATGCGCGGGCTTTGCTGGAGCGCAACACGACTTTGGAGAAGGCTGCAATTGATGTGGACGGGCGCATTCGACAGCAGCGAGCTAACCAGGACATCGAGATGGCGCAGCTGCAGCAGCGACTTGAAGCCGACCGCGTCAAACTCATGCAGGCCCTGCAGTCCACGTTCGACAACCTAGGACAAGGCGTCTCAGCGCTGCTAGCGGACAAGCAGAAGCTCACCAAGTTCGTGGGCGGCTTCGTGGCACTGGCAGCCGGCATCTACCTGAGCAGAGAAGTCATCCGCATCGGTGGCAAGCTGATCGAGCAGCGGCTTGGAAAGCCTTCGCTTGTGCGTGAAACGTCCCGCTCGGCCGGAGCTTTCGGCTTCTTCAGTTCTCTCTTCCGCCGGAACGCAGCCAAGGGACAAGACGAACTGGCCGACGTGGTGCTACGCAACGCACTGGAGACCCGTGTCTTCGAAATCGCGAGGTCTACGCGCAATGCGATGCTGCATGGGGCTCCATACCGT
The DNA here is from genome assembly GCA_030463285.1 of Phytophthora europaea. Classification (NCBI taxonomy): domain Eukaryota; phylum Oomycota; class Peronosporomycetes; order Peronosporales; family Peronosporaceae; genus Phytophthora; species Phytophthora europaea. Next base: position 8,087 of record JAHQIV010000524.1, read on the forward strand.
CACTTATTGCTGTACGGGCCTCCTGGAACAGGCAAAACTATGGTTGCCAAGCGATTAGCTCGGGCCTCAGGCATGGACTACGCCATCTTGAGTGGCGGCGACGTGGGCCCACTGGGTTCCGATGCAGTCACAGAACTCCACGCTCTCTTCAAATGGGCGAACTCGTCTCCACGCGGCGTCTTGATCTTCATCGATGAAGCTGAAGCGTTCCTCGGGTGCCGAGCCACGCGAAAGACCCACATGAGTGAAGCGATGCGGAACGCGCTCAATGCGCTGCTGTATCACACGGGGACGCAGTCCAAGAAGTTCATGCTGGTGGTCGCTACGAATCGACCTGAAGACCTCGATACTGCTGTGACTGACCGCATCGACGACACCCTCCACTTCGATCTGCCGGAGACGAAGGAGCGTGTGCGACTGCTGCAAATGTACTTCAACGAGTATGTCGCCCCTCTTGCTGCGCCACCTGCCGCTACGAGTTTGAAGGGCAAAACCGACAAGGCGTCCGTCAGCGTGTTGCCTCCTGTTCTCGGCGCGAGCGTAATGACGCAGTACGGAGAGATGACAACCGGCATGAGCGGCCGCGAGATCGCCAAGATGATGCTGTACATGCAGAGCATCGTGTACGCGCAGGATGAAGTCGTCGTAACGCAAAAACTCGTGGACCGCGTCGTAAAAGAAAAGGTAGACGAGCACAAGCGCAAGCTCGAGCTGAAAAACTACAACGACAAGTGACAGCGTCGTAAAAGAAAAGGTAGACGAGCACAAGCGCAAGCTCGAGCTGAAAAACTACAACGACAAGTGACAGAAAATGTTGAAGTGCACCCGTGAATTTTGACACTCTCGTGGCTAAGTTTATGAGTATATGTTGAAGTTGTTGAACCATATAATAGCTTGTCCATGCTATTACACGGGCTCCGGCTAAATCTCATAACGTGGGGGCGCCATCGCACAACGAACGAGATGGCGAGCAAGACGAGCGTGCTGAAGCCGTCTCCGACGCCTCGCTGCTTCCCGTTGCTGTCCGTGGTGGTGGGGCTGGCGGCTGTAATTGCAGCTGCGTGGGCTGTGGTGGACCCTTCTGAACTTCAAGCGCAGCTGGTGTCCAGTTATGTCGGCGTCTTGTTCCGTGAGACAGCTCCGGGGGACACTTTGGTGGACTGTTCTCAAGCGCAGCAGTACCTGACGGACGTGGTGCCGGTCAAGGGCTTCCACGTTCTGTGCACCAAGAAGGTGCAGGAGGGAGAGAGTCTGGCGACGTACGTGGAGGTCCTGGGTGAGGTTAATAGGGTTATGACGACGTCGTGTAACTGTGGACGTGTGTGGACGTTTTTGTAGACTGGACGTTGTGGCGTTCAAAGACGGCAACGCGCCGTCCATGAAGACGCAGAGTTCGGTGGAGTTGGACGACTTGAAGAACAAGTTGGAGACGTTGCTGGACATCCAACAGCCGAGAGATGAACTTGCAGTCAAGTACAAGCAGCCGTACGCGTTCTTCACACCAGACGGCAAGAGGCTGCAAAAGTTGGAGGAGATGGTCAACCAAGTTGTCTTCCTCTTTGAAGGAGGACAGTTTATCTGGCCGGGAATTCGTATCGGACATCAAAGTACGTGGCTGAAAGACCTATCAATCTTCCTACATGTAGTGCAATTTGGGGGATTGACGCTGTGTTTGTGTGTGCTTGTTTGTTTGTAAGCCCTTGTGAAGGATGTGGCTGGGAAGGGTGACGTAGTGTTGGAGACGCTGAGCATGATCCCTCTGGTCTTCAGTGTGGAGGAATTTCTCAAGGACGAAGAGATCGATGTGATCATGAACTTGTCGTTGGAGCACTTGAAGCCGTCGGCAGTGACGCTGATGGACGGACACGAGAAACGCGCTGCCACGGATTGGCGCACGAGCACAACGTACTTCTTGCCGTCAGATGCACACCCGAAGATGGAAGAAATCGACCAGCGAGTGGTGGACCTGACCAAGGTGCCGATGGACCACCAAGAAGACGTGCAAGTGCTTCGGTACGAGAAAACGCAGAAGTACGACCACCACACGGACTACTTCCCAGTGGAACACCACAAGAATTCGCCGCACGTGCTGGAAAGTATCGACTACGGATACAAGAACCGGCTGATCACGGTGTTCTGGTACATGTCTGACGTGGCGAAGGGGGGCCACACCATTTTCCCACGAGCCGGTGGCACGCCTCGACCGACATCGATGAAAGACTGCACGAAAGGACTCAAGGTCCCTCCAAAAAAGCGCAAAGTCATTGTGTTTTACAGCATGCTACCCAACGGAGAAGGTGACCCGATGAGTCTGCACGGAGGATGTCCTGTCGAAGAAGGGGTCAAGTATTCTGGCAACAAGTGGGTCTGGAACAAAGCGAGATACTAGCTGATTTTCCTCAGAGAAAGAAGTAACAAAGCGAACAAAGTGGATTGAGTGAGTCCTCATTTCCATTGCAATTTCAAGCAAGAAAAATAAGCAACTTAATCATCTCGCGAGAATTGTTTTGGGCGCACTGATCTGATTATTTTCTTGTCTCAAATGTATGCAGTCTGGCCAAGCTCGTTGCCTTCTGTACTCAGCGAGTTTCTCTTAGGCAAAAGTATGCGGTACGCCACGTTTGCATTTTGCTCAGGCAACTTGAATAATTGCAGATCCAGTACTTAAGTAATAATGAAATGAAATGATGGACGTGTTACACGTTTACCAAGTAACTAACCTACACTTTTTCTACTCCAATCCTAAGCTAGAAGAAGTGCGTATCTGTTGGACGCCGAGGCTTCTGTAGATGAAACTTGATCTTGACCTCCTAGAGGCGGTAGGCTTAAGTAATTAAGAAGAAGAAAAAACAGTCGGCTTTCACTCAACTGCACCACCTCCAGTCGCAAAGTTGACAGTTTGTTGCTGCCGTCAGCTCAAATCGATATCATGTCGTGTTTTATCCATGCCGAAGACACACTGACATCTCGAGAAGTTACCCAACTTAAACAACACGCTGACCAGCTTCTCCTGCAGAACGACACTATCGGGAACTGTCCCCGTGGCGTTGCCGCGTAAATCAACGACAGCGTAGTCATCCACTTGGAGCGCGGCATAGCGTCCACCCGGGGCGAATTGCGATGTATAGTCTTGAGCATTTCCGCCATCTACGAAAACAGATTCGAGTCCCCACTTCTGACTCGCATTCACGAAGAAATCCACCCCACGACGCTCATCTTTTTCGGTCGCTGCCGCAGGAAACACACGCGGCAGCTCCGGACAAATCGAGCATGTGTAAGTTGTGTTCACGGCGATACTACTCATGAGTTGCTGTCGAAAAGTTATTTCGTAGGGGAACCCATGGCTACCGTCAACGCTCGCACGTAACGCAGATGCTGACATGCTGCCGAAAACTTTTGTGACAAGTTCACGCACAGATTTCGGATCGAAGCGAGCGAATTCCGATACGAGCCGCTTGAAATAAAATCTTTCTGCCATCGGTGAAGAGAATCGCACTCGTTGCTCGCCTTCCTGGACGAGGACTCCGTTTTTTTTCAATATCACGAAACATTCTCTGTTCTCCTCGGCAAGTTTCGGGTTCAGTGGGACGGCATTCGGTGACAGGGCAAGGCACTTGGTCAGAAACTGATGGAGCTCCGAACTCGTAGGCTTGGTAGGGCTACAAAAGCACCTCTCCATACATTGCAAGCAGTCGTATGACAGGACGTATGCCATCAATTCCGACTCGGATGGAGTGGGGCTACTGCAGAAGCTTTTACTCAAGTTACTGACGGCTACCCGCAACGCACCAACGAGGCCTCCGCACTCGCGGACCAAGAGCTCAGCGAGCTTGTCTTTGCCGTCCTTCATTTTCTCGGGCAACCCAATCGCTGGCAACGCCAAAAACTCCCGTGCTTCCTCGTCACTCAACAGGAAATCGGTCCTACCAAACGTCCTGATCGACTGGAGTTCGATGGGGCTCTCCGTCCCCCGTCCAGTGCGTGAGACGCAGAGATGATAAAGCGGATGTTGCTAGGTAGCCACGGCGGGGCTTCTGTGATCAGAGCCTTCCAAAACGCCTTGTCTTCGTAGTTTCGTTGGGCATCTTCGATCAGGATCAAGTGTTGTTTGTCTTCGGAGAGAAATGATTCCCTACCACAGATATCCAGTCCATGCAGTCGCAATGCGTCATTTGGCGATGAATTCCTCGTTAACATGACGTGGATGCAATGCAGCTCAGCGTAGCGCTGGGCAAATAGCAGGACTATCGACCTTTTCCCGGCTCCGTGTGGCGCTGTGAGGAGGACAAATCGCCTTTGGTCACGTATCAAACTCGTGTTGATTTTGTCCAGCAGTTGATCGCGCTCAAGGCGTGGCGCGTTGAGTATCAGACCGAACATGCAGATGCGAACCGGAGGAAGCGTGAACGGCGCATCTACGAGAATCGGGTGCTCGAACTCCAGCCCGAGTCCGTCCACTTTTGTGTCGAGGTTGAGGGGGCGATTCGCTCGTTGCTCTGCAGGCGACGCGTAAAACTTTACTTGATCTTAAAGCGTGTGGTTGAAGTACTGGAAAACTACCCACTCTCGGAGACCGTGAAGGCTATCAACGCCATCGGTCATTGGAACAAACTCAACCAACAAGTCTCGAAACTTAAACCACACGTGCCGCCGCGCCATGGTTTCTTTCTCAAGCAACTTGATGAATGACGGGAAATTCTCGTTAATGTTCTGAGACTAGGTGAACCTTGGTCCACAACAGTCGGACATACTTCAAGAAAGGTCTTACTAGTTTCTGCAATTGGACTCTTAGCTTCAAGCTTCTTCTGGAATTGGAGCCGCTAAATGGCACGTCGCCGATCTCTTTTCCAGCGAAAGCCGTTCGCGCTGCTTCGGAAAACGGATTTCACACGATGAGGTCTTGAAACTCGCCTGCCTGTGGCATTGATCTCAAGAACATCGGCCCGAGAATGTTCATGCTCACCAGCTTGACGCTGGCACCCTTGACATTCTGGATCGGGCTCGGGACTTGAACTTGACGCCAGCCTTTTCCGAGATCGTGACAACTTCGGGCTGAGGGAGGAATCAGAGCAACCGTTTCGTACGAGATGGAGGCAGCATTCGTGGTGAACTGTGACGGCAACAGATACTACTATAGTAAGAAGCGCGCGGAGATTCATTTGAAACTCGGACTGGGTTGGTCTGAAGCTGAAGCTGGTGTGGAGAAATGTGGAATGGGACTTCTAGCGTGTGAAATGCTGCTTTGAAGCGCTGCGACCAAACCCCCTGCGCGATAGCCCGAAAGTCTACAACGTTGTTGCATTAAATGGTTAAAAATTAAAAAAAAATCGATCTACGTAAGTACCAACGTCTCGTTCCAACGCGAGAGAGAACTTCACTAATAGCAAAGTGTTCATCACCACTACATTGCCTGAGTGTAGTCTCCCAGATACTGAGTCAACGCCTCATGTTCCACAACTTGTGTAATGGTCAGACGTTTCCTTGGGTCGATCTCCAGCATACCCGAAACAAGGTGAAGCGCACTGGGGGGCATGGAGGCTACTATCCCCCACGACCGCAGAACCGGGATGACCCCCCTTTGTTTCAGCACACAGAACGACTTCACCGTCACGGAAGCCAGCGACACGAGCGGCGATCCCGTGAGCAGGACGAAGAGCACGATCCCGAGGGACCAGATATCCGCACTCTTCGGGTCGTACATGTCGCCCGCGACGACCTCGGGAGCTATATAGTAGTTCTTGCCTACAAGTCGACCGCCAACATACCGCGCTCTCGTCGCCAGCCCAAAGTCCCCAAGCTTGCAGCGTCCGCGGTGAAGCATTATATTCTCGAGAGAAATATCGCGGTGAGCGATCCCGAGTTCGTGCATGAACGCAAGCCCCGAGGCCACCTGTGACAGCACACTGAGTGCGTTCAAGCAGGTCATACGCTGCCGGATGCGAGTGCTGAGGTAGTTGTGCAAGTCTCCGTCAGCACAGAGCTCCATCACGAGATAGAGCGTTTGCTGCTCCACGAATGAATCTTCGTACTGCACGAGGTTCGGGTGGCCACCAGCAGAGCGCACGAGGCTGCCCACTTCTCTCTCGACGATGGGGTTATCGGGGAGACGGTCGCTGGACGAGTTATTCAGCGAGATGGTCATCATGCGCTCGAGTGACACCTGCTTAACGACGACGGACGAGATGGAGGTGGGTGCTGGGGCGAACTCGACGATGTCTTCGCAGACGAAGACCCAACCGTAGAGAGTGGAGCTCAGCTCACGGATGACTCGGTACCGGTCGTGGATCACGGGCATGAATGAAACTTGGGTAGAAAGAGGAACGAGATGCTTGAGCGACGCAGCAAAGAGAGAAATGGCAGGACGTATCGGGTCCAGTGAGCACTCAAGTGGTCAGCCTCCCCCTCAGTTGTACAATACGAGCAACGGTGAGATACTCGCGACATTTTGAGTCTATCAGCTTCAGTCTCTGTGGCTGTTGGTCGAACTCGTGTCGCACGCAGCGTGTTAAACGCCCGACACCTAAGATCGCGTTGCTCACGTTTCAGTCCAGCCACACATCAAGCCGCGTCGCGATTCAATTTCACTGCGGAGCTGCGCCTGTCCTGTCAAAGGCTCTTCCGCCTGTCTTCGTTTTCCACGGTTGGTCCTGGAATCAGCAACAGTCCAGCGCAGAGCTTATGAGCGCCAGAGCATGAGTGTAGATCGAGTTTTAACTCGTTACATTTCATTTAGCGTTGATTGTGGGGCCATGATTCGTGGATGCCTTGTACTCTTCACTGTTGTGATATATATGTTTAGTGCAAAGTGACGCGCGTTGCAGCCACCGAGCTCACCCAACGCAATTCTGTCGGCTGAGAACGCTACGATGGGCTCCCGAAGCAAAATCGTTAAACTACTGGTGGCAGTCTTGAAATGAATCCCATAAAATGAAGCTTTACGGATGCTTAGTACTCCCCACAACAAACGTTTCAGATCGGTATGCTAAAAACGTAACGCATGTTCATAGAAATCGTTTCTGAAGCTGCTCCAGTTCTCGGAAAATAATAATAAGTTGCTTGCTTCGTACTACAAAATAGCCTTACCAAAAACTAACTCAAACTATAATGGCGACGTGCGTATCGGGGGCTACATAGCTTCATTACGAAAGGATTTGGACTGAGGGGCGGTACCTGACATTCAAGAAGATGCATACTTCAACGAAGTACAATACTATTAGTTGTCTGTCCAACTTAGTAATTGCCAGCTTAGCCTAATATTCATAAATGAAGGGTCGATGCGATCGCCAACAGAGGAAAAAAAACTCGAGGATCCGCAATGTGTACGGCAGAGTTACCCCCGTGCATCAAAAGTGAAAAACCGAAAATTAGCAGCATAACGAGCGTGCTCTAACAGCAAGGCCGCCGAAGTCGGTGTTGTCTTCGCTCCCATAATTGCCAACACCACGATCAACTCAAATAGATATCGTACCGCACCTCAGTCAACTGACACCTCCCATCATATTTTCCTCCAGAGCAATGTTCTGGGCAACGGTTCCACTTGCATTCCCACGAATCCACTTCAAGCATTGCATACAGTCCACCCGGGGCTAATCGTATAGTCTTGAGGGTTACCGTCACCCATGAACCCCTCCAGGCCGTGCTTCTGACTCGCATCGACGTAGAAAATCATATCTGGGCGCACACACTCCGCACTCAGGGAAGATCAGACTTGTATTTGATGCTCACACCGCGCTGCAGACACCTTTTTCCATTCGGAATAAATTCTCATGGCGGTATGAGCTGCTGTTGGAAAGTACTTCAGACGTAACTTTCTCGGGGAAATCAGCGACCCCCCCCCCACCACCACGCAGAGCAGAAGCTGGCATGCTGTCCAAAGCCATCGTGACAAGTTCACGCAGCGATTCTGGAGCATGAGGAAAAGAAGAATTCCTGCCAAACTGAACAAAACTTGACAAATTTACCATAATTCACTGAGCTAAGCTACCGGTAGGTGCAGCGGGCTTCTATCACGCGCCGATCTGGTTATAGGTCGAGACTGCTACACGTTTTCTCACATCGAGCTCACACTATCCACGTCTTCACTCGTACAGAACGATGGGCGGCTTGTTGCGCCGTGTCGAATGTGCTTTGACAGGCTCGTTCTTCCTTGCGCTGCGATCCCTTTCGCGTCCCCGGTCGCTGTTGGGTCGGTCGGGCCGCTCACTGCGATCGCTGCGCTCTCGTTCTCGTTCTCGTTCTCGTTCTCGTTCCCGTCTCCGCTGGGAGCGCTTGCGTTCCCGATCGCTACCATCGCTGCGTTTGCGTTCTTGTCCGCCGTCACGATCCCGGCGGTGACAATCAGGAGTGGGTTGTTGCAAGGCGGCAGCGGCCCGACGACTGGTCTTACGCACGGACGGAGGATGCGGTGGCTCCAACGGAGCTGCAGCACGTCGGCTAGGCTCCCTTACAACGGCAGCTGCCGGGTCGAAGGCAGCAGCGGCTCGGCGACTGGGGGCACGCAGCCCAGCGGCTGACGGATCAAACGTGCTAGCTCCAAGCCGACTGCCGACAGGTTCCTGCAGCGTGTGCTCGATAACAGGCCGACGACTGCCTCCAGCATCCACGTTGCGGTAGTTGGGGTGGATGTGCTGCTGGCTCGGCCGCTCCTCTTTAGCCTTCTTGTTGCGCTCCCGGCGACTCAACCTCCTCCTGCCGGCAGCGCCCGTAAGCGCAACTGCATTCGACGAGGTGTTATGCTCAGCCTTGAGCTGCTCGGCCTTCTTGGTCACGCGCATGCGCCACACCAAAGCGATCACGAAGAGCAGCACCAACGTACAGATGACGATGGCACCGATCGTCATCCAAGGCTGCCAGAACTCGGAGTCGCCGCTGCCCGCGGAGGACAAAGACGTCGAAGACGGCGTCGACGAAGCCACAATGGAGAACCTCTGGCCGGTCGTGGTAGCGTTCTCTCCTGCCTTGACACTGTGGCCACTCACCACCGCCTGCACGTAGACGTATCCGTCCTCCACGACCATGCCAGCCGCGGTCACCGCCTTCAGTACGTCATCGTACGAGACTTCCACCATTTCCACGTTGTTCACCGAGTCGCGCGAGCCATTGCCAGACAGTGGGTGGAACACCGCACTGGTGTTCGCCACCTTGAGCATCAAGTCCAAGTCGTTCTGGAGCGCAGCCTTGCTGCCGACGGACCCAGGGGGGTCCGTCCAGGCGATCGTCACGCGAAGGTTGACGCTGGCCGTCAGCATGAAGTGGAAGGTCACCTCACTGCCCTCCATCACGCTAGGCTCGGAACCGGCCGAGGAGTTCGGGAAGAAGTAAATCGTGTTGCTGCTCGTCGTGGATGAAGAAGACGAGTCGTTGTCGTCCAGGAACGACACCAAGTTGAGCATCGTCGGCTTTCCGTAGCCCTGGCTGAAGTCCGGGTACGAGTTCAGCGTTTTCGCCGCAGCTTCCAGTGCCACGCAGGACGTGACGCCAGTGCTAGGCTCAATGAGCCGGCGAGACATGGCCTCACCACTGTGCAGCAACAGCGCCTTGATGAGCGACGCGGGGATGGTGTCCATGCCGTACGTGGGGTCGGCCACGCCGTTCTTCCACCAACCGTCACGCAGCCACTCGTAGATGAGCACAGCCATACCGGCGACCACGGGGGTAGCCTGGGACGTTCCCTGCAGCGAGCAAACTGCCGACGATTTTGTAGTCGATCCGGGCTTCTCGGACTGTGAAGAGGTAATGGACATACCAGGGGCCACGATGTCGGGCTTCTGTCGCCCGTCGAGCGTCGGGCCGATCGAGGAGAACGACGCAACCGTGTTCTCATTCAGCACTGACTGGCAGGGGGTCGAGGAGAAGGATGCAGCCGCGTTGAGGCTGGCACCGACCGAGATGACGTTCTTGGCTCCTGACGGACTGCTGATCGTGTGGTCACCGCTTTCGCCGCTGTTTCCTGCGGCCACGACGATGAGAATCTCCGGGTTATCGTAGATGTATTCGTCCACCTGCTGTGTCTGCGTGTTGTAGTCGTTGGCTCCCGTGCCCCACGAGAAGGAGAAGATCTTGGCGCCTGTAGCCACCTGTGCTTTCATCAGGTTCGCGACCTCGCCAGGCGTCTCCAGCGATACGTCACATCCGCTCGTGCCTGCACACGTCGACTCCTGCTTTCCAATGTCCATGAAGGCGATGCGTGCGCTAGACGCAATGCCCAGATCTCTGTTCTTTTTGCTGTACGAGCTGCCCGCCAGAATACCGGACACGTGCGTCCCGTGACCGCACGTCACGCCCTCAGCCTCGTCCACATCATTGGCAAAAGTCTGGTAGTAAATGACCTTGCGCGCTGTCAAGTCCTCGTCGTCGTACATGTTGCGCGAATCCTGGTCGAACTGGTCGTGGTCGATGTAGAGTCCTGTGTCCGTGATACCTACGATAATGGAGCTGCCAGTGATGTTGTGCTTCTGCATGATGTTAACGCCAACGAGGTCCTGGGCGTAGTCATCCAGTCGTCGACCGGTGTGCTCAGTCTCCTCGACAAAGCTTTGACGAAGCATCCGCTGCTCCAACGCAGGCGTCTTGAGCGCCTGAAGTGATCCCGTCGTCACAACCTGCTGCAAATCCACCCACTCCACAGCTTCATCGTCCAGCACAATGGCCAGAGCCTGAGTCCACGTATCGTAGTCGTCCACTGCAGCCTGGAGGAGCACGCCTCCCATCTCCGCCGTCGAGCTCTGCTTCGTCAGCAGATTCTTAATCCCTGTGGCCTTGGTGACTCGAGCTGCAAGCTTCTTGAGCGCCTTGGCCGTGTCCACCACCTTGGCCAGCCTGATCTCCAGTGCCGGTCCCTCTTTCGACTTGGTCGAATCCTTGGACAGCGCGTACGAGCTCTTGGCGAACGGCATGAGCTTCAGAATGGCCGGCAACACAGTCACGCTCTCCACGCAATCCAGCGCCAGGATGTCGTCTCCCACTCCGGCATCCACGTGCACCAGCATGACGGTCGCTGCCGCATCGACCTGGTCGCTTCTCGTCAAGAACGGGGTGTGGCTCTCGCTCGTCGCGGGCCAGATCTCCTTGACCTCCTTCAAGCACTGGAGCTCGTCATACGTCGCATTCAGCTTGATCAACGTCGGTTTGATCTCCATCTCGTCGGTGTCGTCGTCGTCCACTGCGGTTGAATAATTCGCCAGCAGCTCCTTCTGCAGGAACTGCAGTTGACACGCATCGTACGTCGCGTTGTCGCCGGACAGCATGGCGTCATAGGCGGTCGAGAAGGCCTGGTAGAAGTTGGCGAACGCGTCCTTCTCCGGGTCTCCGATGCTCAACGTCACGTCCGTGACGCTGGCGCAGGACACGACGCTGATAATGGTCACGTCCTTGCCGTCCTCGCTCGCTGCGTGGACGTCGCCCACCACCGCCGACTGGTTGGTGGCGCTGCTGTCACTGAAGCTGAACGCTGGTCGCAGTCGCCGTCTGCTCCTGCTCCTGCTCCTGCTCTGATAGTGGTGGGCCTCTAGGAATCGGCCGCAGTTGCTCTCGAGGCACTCGGACGTCTCGCTCAAGTGGCGGTAGGCCTGCGCCACGTGCGCCGCGCTGCAGTGGTAGGCGCAGAAGGCGTCCTGCGACACGAACCGCAGCCCCCGACTGTCCGT